>SSNR01000395.1:230916-261542 GCA_006937965.1 Callopanchax toddi
TTAATTGCATCTTCATATGACAAAAGAAGCAGCTACATCCAACAACAGGACTAGCAGAAATGGAAAAGACAAGATGTTTTATGTATTACCTTGTTGGGATCACTGGCAGTAATGATCCACACACACTGGGAGTTACTCTCATACTGGATGGGGAAGTTAGGTGATGTAAAAGTCCCTGACGGTCCCTGCAGATTTGACCCGCACGTTTTCACTGCAACAGTAGAAGAGACAAATGAAAACATCAATGCAATGCACTCCAAAAATCAGACAGCGGCATCAGGGATGTTAGTGATGCCTCAAAGAGAAAAATAATCCCCCAAAACCCACTAAGAGAATCATAAAAGAAACATTTTTAGTGGCATAAAGAACAAGGAGAACTGCAGCAGACACTGTGTTCTCCACTGAGCCATGATCCAAGTAAATAAGTGACGAAAACAACCGTAAGATGCTTAAAGCTCCAGATCAAACACTTCCTCAAAATGCCTTGAATAATCTTTGTGCAAATGTACAAGAGAATCCTAGCAGAATTAATACCAACATGTGTAGATCTCACTTTATTTTTACAGATATATCTACAGAATCTGTAATCCACTGGACTGCACTAACGTCTGTTTCCTACTCACTATAAATATTGAGGAAAACGGTGTCTCAAGACAGAGTAATAACTCCTGCATTGTAATATGACTGAGTGGTAATGTATTGTTTGCACAAGCAGAGAGAGAAGGTCTATTAGCTGTATTTCCATTAATCAAATTCTAAAAGGTGCTCCAGGTATAATGAAACACAGGGAAAAAAAAAAGGGGGGGGGGGGTTGCATTTTGGAATGGAAGGAGTGCAGCAGCAGAGGTTTTCATGCATAATTAACAGAAATGAACTTTCCTCTATCTGCATAGTGCCTATATCCAGAGGCACTGCCTTAATCAAACTGTTTTATTAGCTCTTTTCAGAAGCCACACTCACCCTTGCAGACGGGCCTGTGGTCGCTCCAAGCTGCGAAGACTTCGGCTACGCGCTGGCAGGTAATCGTTTTGGAACCCTGCAGCACATGGTCCTCATCACAGGTAAATTGAGCAGTTGCTCCGATGCTGAGAAGATAACAAATACCATTAGTGCCCGAAAAAAGGCAATCAATATTTCAAAGATGACTCCTGATAAAATATCAAATTCATTATTTATTTTGTGTCGCTCATGGATGACACAATCAGTGGTGCAAGGGCCTTACTGGCCATTTGCAGGTTTTCTGAAACTACATGACTACATGTAGAAAATAACAACCCACTATCAAAGTCCAGTATATCACAGTTTCATATCCTCTATATGTGTGGTGAATATTATGTTTCCTAAATGAGCTTTGATCATGAAAATGAGTTACAACACATGATTTAATGTCGTCTAGAAGATGGTAAAATATGTGGCAAAAAGATCAAAGATCTAACTTATGATCGGATGGAGAAAAGTTTCATCATAGCTTTGCCTGATTAGACTGACACCAGACGCAGTCCTTCTAATAACATCACCGGATGGAGTGCATGTGTTACTACTACCCTCCTGCACACCAATCTGGTTTAATTTGCTTCAGTTAAAAAGCATCAACTAACCTGAAGTCAGAACCAATCCGTTTGCCATTCTCCGGCTCCCCTGGGTCAGGGCAGTAATTGGACACCTGTTTGATGCCCCCTTCGTTCACTGAGCACACAGAAAACCAAAGAAAACCGCTGCGAGTGAGCCACTTTGATGGGTCAAAACGCTGCACTTTCAGAAAACAACCCACTCCTATTAAAATCACCTGAACAGTACATGAGTTAAAATAGTCATGTTGGGTTCAATCAATGAAAGTATGCAGACTTCTTTTTGAAATGTGGGAGAACTGACTGTTTTATAGCGGCGCTGAGGTGAAATCACACACCTTTGGGGATAGAGCCAAGCTTAAATGAAACACTCTTACCTGAGCTAACAAAGAAAAATCTACTTGGGCCCAACAGGGAATTAAATAACCTTGAGTTATTGATTGTAGCAGCAACAAAAATCATTCAGCCAGACTTTTCATCTACAGTAATAATTTACTTGACTAGATAAAGCCTTGGAGATATTGTTCATATTGAGCTTTGCTTTATGATGGGACTGTGGACAGGTGGCTAAGACAAAAAAAAGCTTCTCTTATATTAGTTTGTGTTCTGACTAACAACCTCATCATCACTACATCTGAAAATCTGTATGACGTCATGTTTTAATTATCGTGAAGCTGCACACAAATCCACGGAGGACTTCCTGCTTTTAGGTGAGAACCTTCACTCACCAGCATGTTTTCTTGTTGACTTCTTTCAGCAAGTTCATAAGCTTTGAACCTTGATTTTACGAGATATAATGCAGTTACGGGTTCAATTATAGGCAATAAATTCACAAAGCACATGAAGCATCCCTTCATAGTGTTTTAATGATATACAGCATTGTCTCATGGAGAAGATTACAGCCCCCTGCATTATTCATGTTTCCATGGAGTGCTGAATCTATGAGGCATAAGGTAATAAAGATTACAACCTGTTATCATCTGAGTCTTTAGCACTCTGCTGAGTTTAAGGGAATCGTACCCCAGATTTATGATAATGACAGAGTTCCCCAAGCTATAATAATGCTTTTTGTTTTGTTTGAAGTGTACACAAATCACCTGACAAGTAAGTGGTCACTCAACCGTGACTACTGCCACATGTATGGACCTCACACATAAGTTAGTCTATTGACTAAATCAGACTGGGGAGAGTTTAGTCCAACTTAAATGGAGGATTTGGTCATTTTAAAGAGACAGTCTATTGCTCATTTCTCTAGAGTAAGGAGGACCATTCCCACCAGTGACATCATTTAAAGTGAGCAGAGTCTCTAGACAGGAGCAATGTTTAGATCAGGAGGAACACTGCTGCTGAACAGTGACAGAAACATAACTTAGTGGCTACTTTTCAAATATTTCAAACAACTCTTGCTCAAGAAAGTCATACTGATGCATGAGAACACCACATCACCCGTTTGTGAACTTCTACTATTTTGCATGACACCCTTTATTTTGCTTGCTCAGACTGAACAACACCTGAATTACTATGCTACTGTACGTGCTGCTGCAGCAGCATAAACACCATAAACTTACTAAAGAAAAGTGTTGTGCAAAAATATAGAGATTGAGCAAGAGTTCTTTTAAATTAGCTGTTTGTCACCATTCAGAAGAAACATCTTTCCCAATCTTACTTGTCATGAGGATTGTTTCGGTCAGATGACATCGTCCTGTTTCTATGGACTCCGCCCACTTTGAATGATGCCACTAGTTGGTGTGGTCCAACTGATAGAACATCACTTTAAAATGACCAAAAGCCTATCAGAATCATCTTACTGCTGCAATATACCCAACTAGGTCTGATTTAGAGTTTAGAGTCGAGACAGGAAGTCTGGAACGGCTGATGGGGATGGAGATGGGGGGGAATAGGGGGAGGGAGGGAGGGGGGGGCGCCAGAAAGAAAAAGAGACTGCACTTCTGCAAAATCTAGTACTGTAGCTTCATTTCTTCACCAAAAGATGCAGCAAAGAAAGAGGCAGAAAGAAACAAAGACCCAGAACGCAACCCTTACACAAACAAAAGTATAAACAATGAAAACAGTTTCATAAGAAAAATAAAAGACTTACTCAAAGACAGTTTGTTAGTGTTGTCCTTTCCTGGTAATAATTTTACCCCTCTGGATTTAAGCTCTCCAGAGCTTTTCACTGGTCGAAAGCAATGGGAAGAGTTTATTAGATAAAACAAGTTACAGTATTAGATGTGAGAAGATACAGTACAAATGTTTCTTTCTCTTCAGCTGCTTTGGCAGTTCTACATAGAAAACCTCCATTTATGTCGTTTTATCTTTATTGTCTGCCTGTTTGCTTTGGGTGTGTGAGCAGTTGATGGGAATTTGTTGGTCAAAGCAGCCTGAACGGGTTGCGGGGAACACCATGCAGAATCAAAGAGCATCCCAAGGACTGCTGCTCTACATGTCTTAATAAGGCCTAATCAAACACAGCAGGGGCCAGATTAGAGACAAACGCTAAGTGATGCAAGTGGATGTCATCATCAACACAAGAGCCAAAAGCTATAAACGCTGCATCAAGTAAAAACAAAAGGGATCTGAATTTGACACCTTTGCACTCACTGCACTGTTGGTCAACTGATTATGTCAAGCTGTTTTACACACAATTAGGAATTCTTTTTTTCAACTCAAAAGCATAGCAGCACAATAAAACTGCAAATTGCTTGTCTTTGCTTGAAAATCTGCTAATCTGTGCAGACACAGAAAAAAATGCTTCACCAGTGCACTAGTAATACACAGCAAGAGATGAGAGACCTTTTTCTTATGTAATTAGTTCACAGTATAAGTATAAACCACTGGGAGGTTTTTAGAGCTTTTTTTGGAACAGTTTACGGTTTCATGTCTGGACTTTGGCCAAGCTTTAAAACTGAATACAGACAGCACATGCACTGATCTAAAACCACAGCAGTGAACAAAGTCAGGGTGATGGATTATTGAGCTCACAGAGCTCTAAAGGGTAAAGTAAATCCAGTATTTAGCTAACAAATATTTGAATAACAAGGTCTTGGTCTGAAGCAGCAAACATCCTTCATGCCCTCTACACAGGGTGTTAATCAAACTGTTAAATATTCAGTTATTAAAGATCAAAAACAGGTTTTGTAATTAGCCTTCAGTGTGCTCCTCTTCTGATGATGCTTATTGTTCAAGTTGGCGGGTCTTTTATGATGTTGTGCAAATGAAGTGCCTTACCTTGATACTGAGCCCTGAAGCCTTTATGGCGGTGGTTGCTCTCTGTTACAAAGTGCAGCCGAAGCCAGTTTTTGTTGCTGATGATGGGCGCTGGAATATTCATTCCTGTTAGCCTGTCAGAGTGTGAAAAGTCAAATGTTACAAAACACATGTCATTTGTTGTAAAATGAACCTTTTTTGTGACTATTTGGTCACCTGCTCATATTCACGCTTTAACTTAAAGTAAAACCAGAAAATGAGGAAATTAGGGATTTAAATGAATAACCAATTATAGCAAAATACTGAAAAGACACATTTAAATAAGCATTTCCATCTGTTTAAAAAGCATCTGATCTATAAGAAAAAAAGTCACTGTCCACTAAAACCTTATTTCTGCAGCTACAAACATATAATAATCAAATAAAGTTAATCTAAGAGGTTAAAGTGGTGTTCACATCCTTTGAAGGGGGGTTCTGTGGAAATGTTAGGGCCAGTTAATATCTTACCTGTTGTTGATAGCTCTCTGAACAGCCTTGGTTTGAAGAAACAGTGACTAATTTTGATCAAACTGCTATCAGCTACACACAACGTGGCCAGTTATAAATATGCAACTATTTCAGTGTCAAAAGTGCTATTTTTAAAGTATTTAAAAGGCTATACATGGCATATTACTTGGGATTTTTCCATCCCATTTGCCTAATTAATCCATTTCTGCAGCAAAAAATAAAACTAAAACTAAAACAATAAAAAAAAACATATAGATTTCTATTTTAATAACCATGTAAATCAAAATCAATTGTGTTGCGAAAGTTTATAAAATAGCATTCACATAAACTGCTTTATTATGTTTTTAATTAGAGATGTGGCTTCTTTTGCTCATCTGATCAGAGCTAATCCTTGTTTCTTCAAACAGAGGTTGTTCAACAAGCTAAACATAACAGGTTAGCTATTAATTGTTCACACCCTCTTCTTAGAAACACACCTAAAAGGCTTTGAATCAGCCTTTTCATCCATAATAATAATAATAATAAACATCTAATATATATTTATATATAGACCAAATGCTGCATTTAGTCAAAATTTGCTAGTTCAGCTTCTCGGATATATCATGACTGGAAAGAAAACGGTGCTCATAAAATAAAGACAAGCTATGCAGATTGTGCCTGAATGTTTGTGTTTACGCATGTAAAAGCGTTTTCTGCAGAGTAAGAAGTAAAAGACGGGACAGAGGAAAATTACTTTTGTTTATCAGGTATGTTCGCGTGATAACGGTCTGTCAAAACAATTCTGTGTGACTCAAAGTCTGGGTGCGCTCTGACTACATCTGTATTCCTCTCTGTTGCTAGATCAGAGGTCTTATACAGTGTGCAGCTGCAGCAGCAGAGATGCTCAATAATCGCCGAGGTTTAAAGCTGCCAGGGGCCTTCTCATTTGTTGGGCTTAGAATCTTGAGGTTTTGTTTTTTTTTTTTTTGCTTTTGTTTTTTTTTTTTTTTACAATTGTCTTCCAATCCCTAAACTATTCCCTCTGTCATACAGTCAATAGAACAACAATGTCATTGCAGCTTTTAAACAGGAACTTGGGACAGGCTGCAAAGGATTGTGGTTGAGTCCTGTGTTGACTCACTATACAATAGAACATCCTGTCAGTGTGTGTGTGTGTGTGTGTGTGTGTGTGTGTGTGTGTGTGTGTGTGTGTGTGTGTGTGTGTGTGTGTGTGTGTGTGTGAATGCAGCTGTGTTTAAAGTCTGTTTGAAATGTAATGTCTTCATCCCTAAGGTGGCTCTGGAGTAAATGCCAAAGAGACAAATGCAAAATGAGAGAATTGAAAGTGGCAGTTAGAGAAAAAGACAGGGAGACAATGATGGAGAGAAACAAAGCAAGCGTGGTGACTTATTCAGGCAGCAGCCATCAGAAAAAAAAGCATTCCTAAATCTCCCCTGACATTTGATTTCTTCATATTTTAGTTACAAAAATGCTGCCTGACATTTGAATTTGGAACTTTATTACCTCAAAGTAGAACATAGAGTCAGAGATATGGTAATTATTGTTTCATTTTTAATTGATGAGCGAAACCAAATGCGGTTTTTGAATACTAACTTTTTTAGGGCTAGATGATCCATCACAAAGAGAGACAATGGCAGCTCTGGAGGAGGGAGTTAAAAGGTAATCAATTTCCACATAAATCTGACCTTTCCTCTCATTGCATAATTGATAAAATGCTAATAATAACAATGTACAAGCGGAATGAAAAAGAGCTGCTGTCTGCAGGAGAAGGAAGTCTCTGTGTTTTCTTGGAACAGAGGCACACGTTTTCTCAAGAGGGTTTCTTCTAGAAGTCTCAATGAAAATGAATCAATATGATTAAGTTGTTCAAGGCCGATGGAGGTGAATGCCTTTTGTCACAAAGGCAAATGTGGCAGAGGAAGGTAAACATGATCCTCCATCAATAGCAAATAAACCCTGATCACACCTCGCAGAGGAGCTGCAACAAGTATATCTGCAGCCAAAGTTTAACTGCAAAAAGATCTCCCCGGAAAAAGGACGACAACGTGGCAAAAATATACCATCCGCTGTGATATCACAAAAAAAAATTAATAAATAGACCAAATCACTCCATCCAGCTGGTGCTCCCAGTAGGGACGCGCACCCAAATGAAAACAAATATGCTCACAGGCAGAACGCCGCCAGAGGAAAGACGTTCACCATCCCATGTCAGTTCAGATTTGAGTCTACATTTTTATTAACAAAAATAGCATGTTTCCTGTAATAGGACTGTAAGGACATAACTCAATGTGTCAAAGAACTGCATATACCTGATAAGGGTAAAAAATTAAATTCTGTCATACAATTCATGTTTTCCTTATGCAGCCACTCAGTTATCAGTATTCTGAGAGCACCTGGATACCTGTTTAGAACATATAGGATCATTTGTTAAAAAGAATGCACAATTTTTTTACCCATCAGGATTTGAAAAGAATCAGGTTACTTGTAAAAACTGAAAAAATATGTTAGCATTGAAACAGGATGAAAACCTTCAAAACTTGTAAATGTCCTGCATTTATATAGTGTTTTTCAAAGTCATGGACAACAAAGTACATTACATGGGTCAGTCATTCACATGCTGATGGCAGTAAGCTACATTGTAGCCACATGAGAGAGCGACCAGACACAGGCGCCACTGAGCTTTCTGACCACCACCAGCAGGCAATGGAGGTTTAGTGTTTTGCCCAAAACAAAACGACAAAGTGACCGCCAGAGTGAGGTTTGAATCATTGCAGGGACTTGGTTAAGGTGTTCTGGTGAATATTAAGAAAACATGAGGGTTCCCAATTACATGATTGTTCTGAGGATGCCCAAAATGTCCATAGTGAGTCAGGATGAGAGGATGAAACTGGGGCGTAGGTGGAGGGACCATCGTGGGATTGTCCTGCTGTCATTTAGAGCCTGATGAGGTGAAATAGGTGCAGCAGAGCATCTCAGACATGCAGAAAAATCTTGTCTGGTGAGATTTATGAGTGCAGCAGCATCGTGATTTCAAACAATTTAGATGTTTAAATTTTCTGCAAACCCATGTTTTTAAAGGTTGTGTAGGTCCTGTAGAATAAAGATCTTACTCCAGTGTAAAGGGAGCCTTCACTTTGGACAAAACACATTTCAAGAAAAAAAAATTCCTCACGAAATATTATTTCTGCTTCAGACTTGGGTTGTTTTATTTCTTGCATTTGTGTTTTGTGTTCTTGACATAACCATATCTGCTGTTACTGATTTGCATTTCGACAACCACTGGAAGATTTTCTGAAAGATTGACACCGCCTATCAGAGAGCTGTCATATAAATTGGTCTTTGTGTAAATGTCTACAGTTTGATAAGCAGAAGAGTTGAAAATAGGAAGCTCCTTAAAATAGGATCATAAAATGGCCCAGGGTGTAAAAGCATTGGCTAATTACGACACTGAGACCACAGAGAAAAGCTGGCATTGTCATTGTGTCACACATATATACTAGAATTTGTTGTACTCCATTACTCCAGTTGCTCCTTCTTCTATACTGTTGAGGAGGAGTTACACGGCTTTGTACTGATTCAACTCTCTATTCACATTTCAACAATAGACTTCCCTAGAAAGGTGTGGCGTTTCAATACAATTTAATGGATTTTATGTTGCATAGAAAGATCAATAATAAAATCCCAGAGCAAAGAAATGAAATTTTACACATCTAATAATTTAACCAAGCTGGTAATTTAGCTACAAGATGCTTCTTGTTCTACATAACCTTTGAATATTGCAATCTGACTCTGGCAGTCGTTTAGCTGCTGGGTTGGAAGAGGAATGTTCAGATTTATTTTACCAAGAAAAATATTGTTCAGTGTAGAGACAATCAATTCCAAACTTTAACACATTCTAAAAATGTTGCACTAGACTGAATCCAAACTGAAGAAAATGAGTAAAACCACAGATAGACTGAGAGAAGATAGGGACGTGGGTGAAAAACAGGGTTTCAAATATTTGCTTTTCGGGTTTAATACTCTGTGTGGATATTTGAAATAATGACTGACATGTGATTTACTGCTTGTTGTTTTTGCCCTTTGTGAACAGGGCTGAACAATCATACTAAAGGTCAGTAGAATAACAAAGAACTGTTTTTCTAGACCTACTCAGACTACACTGCTGATTTTTGCTAAAAAAAAATAAATAAAAAAGGATTTAAAAAAATCTATTTCCAAAGTGATTGATGTGCAGCCTCCCTACAACCTCCGCCAGCTTGACAACAATAGAATCAATAAACTCATTTGCTGAGGTCTGAAAAAAATGTCTTCAATAGATAAAATGATAGAAGCTGTGAAGTCATAGATGAGACAGCATAACAAATGTCTCGCCCGATGGTCCGAGTTTTCAGTTCTGTAATCAAACCCGCATCCGCTTTCAAGAAAGTACTTCACAAAATCGATTGGATCCTAATGCTACCACATTTTCTAATGTATTTTTTTATTAATCACATGCAGTAGAAAAAATATTCTGCTTCTCCCCATAAAGTAGGCCCCCTTCTTATTATTTTTTTTGGCATAAAAAGGAGCAAAAAGCAAGAATAAATCTGGCAAAGTTTCCAGGCTGTCTATCATTGTTAAGCAGCTGTAAACCTCAAGGGTAAATTGACAGTTGGCTTCTCTCTGCTTGCAGCTGCTGCAAAACGTTAGGATGTTTGAATGTTTAGCTGTTCCACGGCCTTGTACACAGTCAGAGACAGTCATAAATAGAAGGGGAACGCAGCAATGAATCTTGTGGACGTGAGGGAATCTTGTTTGTTTGTCTGTCTGAATACCTGGAAAAGTTGAAGCCATCTCTCCGAAGTGCTAGCCACGCTGCACTCTGGCTCATTGGATCCCAGGAGAACTGCAGCACTTAAGAGGAAAACAATGTCCAACACTCCCTGACATTTGGAGGGCGTAGAACAACATCTATCTAGAGCTTCATTTGATTGTCTGCACCTTCTCATCAAAGGGACCCCCAGACAGTAAAGATCTATGGATTTTAAAATCCATTTGATCAATACAAATATATGATCAAAACTCAAGGGAGATCAAATTTTGTTTTAACTATTTTATGTGAATGTTAAAAAAAATGTCTGCTCTAAGAATGGGCCGTGATTTATGAATATTTGAATAAATAAATTAAGCAATTAGACCGTTTTTGTTTTGATAACCAGCTGTTTTTTTTTTCCTATCTGAACTTGGTAGCAACATTCTGCTACTATGACCAAGAGTTGGTGGTTAATTAGCTATTTTTCTGTTCAGGAAAATGCGGACGACAACAGGCAGCAAACACCGGAGGTGGCAGCTGTGGCAAATTTTAGTTCCTAAAAACTTTACAATTTAAAAATAAATCTGAGTCCTAGCAGTGTATCTCAGAGTTAAAGGTCCAAACAAAAACATAGGTAGCTTTTTTCCTCTCCTTTTTGGTGGACTGATTTTAAGATGACATCACTAAACTTAAGGTGTGAATGGATACAACTAGGAGGTGGCAAAGTTGACACTTTTCCCCTGCAGACCATCAAAGCCATTAACTTGAAACAAAGTTGTCTGTCTGTCTCAAATTGTTTTTCCCCGCAACAACAAAAAGAGTGAGCACTTTTAAAAGGGCAAATAAACATCATTCATTCCTTAATGCCACAGTTCTAATGGATCACAACTACATCACCCTAAACCTACCCACAAATAAGATTACACTGTAATCAACAGTAAGTGAACAAAATTAATTATGTGCATTTTACTCTAAAATTCTGAAGGAATTCATTAAATAAAGATATATTGGATCCAGTTTGGAAATAGTCAGTGTAGGAGAGGTCACAACATGGTTTTTGACCTTCCTGAAACATCTCCAGTCTCTGAAATATATTAGTTCATGTAAACATAACATATAACTATTTACACAACTATACATTTCACTTTATATAGATTATCTGGCAGAAAATTATTTTATTCACAGGAAGTAACTCAGGCTATCTGCTACGGTTTTCTGCTGCAAATACCTGTAGAGTTCTGTTAAAAACTGGGATGCAAAACTAATGGTGATGTAAAGGTTTATACAACAAACACAAAAGTAAAAAACACAGTTATCCATTGTGACTGTCAGCCACACTGAAAAAAGAAAATTTGAATCCAACTTAAAAAATGCTTCAATTGGTAACAAGTAATTAGGTTTGTTTAAAACAAGCTTAATAAGTTAGGCAGGCCTAAGTTACCGATATAGAACTCAAATTGAGTCTCCAGGATTACGTTCTCTGACTGAATCAATACTTGTAGATGGTCAAATTAGGAGAGACACTGCTGCAGATCAGTGGCTAATTAGTTGCACATTTTTGCGTATTTAAAACAACTGTTCAAAAAAATTATTCCAGTCCATTTGAATGCTATATTGTTTGTAAACATCTACAACATTGCATGAGACCCTTTATGGGGTTTGTTTCAATCAAACAACTTCAGAATTAATATGCTACTGTACAGCATAAGGAAGCAAACAGCAAACAGTCTTATGTAAAACAGTAAGGTGTGGGGACTCAATAGATGGCCTGTGAGCCTCCTATTTCTGGCCCTTGAGCCATGTACTGTGTTCCCTAAGCTGTCATTATTTGATCAAATCTCCAGCGAATCGAATACCTTCCACGCAGAAGAGGAGCTGCATAAAAATGATGGTTTACTTACTGAAACTAAGGCTAAGATAATTCCACATGTTTTTACGGCTAGTTTACAGGGATTGGAATAAACTAAGAATCTGCTAAAAGCAAGGCTACCTAAACCACCAGAGTTAGATATGATCATCAGTGTTTAAAATGCATTAACACTCAGTAATCCTTGTCCTCAGGTCCACCACTTGTTAACTTTTTAAAGTAGTTTTTGCCTTAAAGTTTTTAAACTATGTTGCAAAGACAGCTCATATATTTACTTTAGAAAAATCCAAGGCTCACTCCAGCAACAGTCTCTTTAGAGAGTGACAATATTTAGCTAAATAAACCAATCTTTAAAAATAAATGATTTCAAAAAGCTGTGACTATTGATTCTAAGTTTGAAGTCTGGAGGAATTTATGTCTTTGAAAAGCTGAATTTCAGAGCTGATACACCTTTGAGGAGAGGGTTACCTGATGGACTGTCAAAACACATCAATGTTGGCCCACATGGACTCTGTGTCACATTCATCTGAGCCATGTCAACATGCAATACTTAGCAGTCCTCGCCACGCTCACAGCACCTCTCCTTTTGACTTCCTCTCCCTCCCTCTCTCTCTCTCTCTCCATCTGACTCTGAATGACAACTCTCATGGACAACAGAGCTCATGTCTTTCTTATTGATCAGAGCTTCTTTTGGTGGATTATAATCAATGAGCAGCAGGATCACACACACCTGATACATCCTCCCATCTGCACTGGACACAGAGGAGAAAGAAAAGCTTAACCTGGAGGTTCGGAGTTAAACCCATAGATGCATTAAACTCTTCCTGAAAGCCAGAAACACACGAGCCCAAAGGCTGCTTTTCAAACAAACCACTTTCAAGGATTCCAGTGTGATGTAAATTATTCAGCAATGAATCTCTGCAAATTGATTTAATACGAGTAGAACTCAATAGTGAAACTTAAAAATGTGTTCTGTACAAAACTATCCATGAAAAACCCATTAAATGTGCAAGGCTGCAAATTCCTTCTTTTTCCTGCTCTGATGCACGTTAGGCTGCGGACTAGG
Source organism: Callopanchax toddi (assembly GCA_006937965.1). Classification (NCBI taxonomy): domain Eukaryota; kingdom Metazoa; phylum Chordata; class Actinopteri; order Cyprinodontiformes; family Nothobranchiidae; genus Callopanchax; species Callopanchax toddi. Next base: position 243,923 of record SSNR01000395.1, read on the forward strand.
AGAGATCAACATGTGTGAAAGCAACATGACCCAGCCAATCGATTCTTTGGAACATGGAAGAAAAAAAACCTCTTTGTTGTACGGTCAGTGAGAGTCCCTCCTGTCTGCTTTCAAAGGTTAGACTGTCCAAAGCTGTCTTCATCTTACAGGGGGCAAAAGCTGACATGAAACAAAATGATTTCTAAGCTTTCTGAATTTATGAGAACTGAAATCTTTACTTGATTTTATTGTTAACTATAAATAAAGTTACTGAACAAATGTGGTTTTGGAGCTATTCTCCATAAGATAAGAACACAATCAGCATATTACTCATGTTTGTGTTAATTTGCTGATTTTCACCTTTCAAAAATATTTTTTTAATTTTAAATTACAATTAATTAGCTAAAATAATTAAAAGGCACTGAATGGGTTTTTTGGGTGGGGGTTAAATAATTTAAATTATGAATAAATCTAAAAACTATATTTTTTTCATTAAAAAGGTCTTTTAGCTTTTTACAGCTATGAGAGCAGTATTTAGTCATATTCATAATACAAATCTAATACAACCTGGTTCTTGAATTTTCCTTGAAATACAATGTTTTTTAATGTCATGTTTATAATTATCCAAAAAGATGTGAATATGCATATTGGTGATTCAGTCCTTTGAATCAGGTGTGCTGGAGCAGAGAAACCTTGAAAACCTGCAGGACAGTGGGCCTTGAGAGATGGAGACCTTTGTTGTGGAGAATAGTAGGGACAGATGACCACTTCCCTCAGCACCCTCAATAAAAAGTAAAGCTCCTCCATAAATTCTGGAGCCGCCACTACCCTGGACACAGGTCCATCCGTGGACTCTGTGCACAGCACCTGGTCTGCTGGGCTGCACGTTTTATTGGTGGGGATGCAGCGCTATTTCTGCACCATTAGATCAAACTATTGGTAGGGACAGTTCAGCGATTACTGGATATTGGTGGGGACACGTCACCTCCATCCATGCCAAATCTACGCCTATGACTGACAGTCAACATTTGGTGAAAAATGTCATGAAACAGAAAGCGAATTTACCTTGCACCCCACTGGTTTAAAATGTAAATCCAGACAGGCTCTTATGTGGTTGTGGAAGTAGCGATACAAAACGAAATATTTTTACACGTAATCCTTCCAGGCATTGGCAGCTGTGTAGCATTCAGTCTGAATTAGGCTGCTCTCATATTGCCTTACTTGTAAAGGAGACAAGAGCGGTTTGTGCAGATTCAGATCTTTGTGTGTGATTTGTCTTCTGAAACCTTGCTTGATAGACTCTGTTGATAACTACAGACATGACTCGACTAAGCGATATCTCAACTGTCAGGGTTAATTAAGTCAGATAACCTAAATAAGGTTTGTGTGCCTCACCATGTAAGTGTGCTCCATAAGAGCAAAAGGATTACATTTCAGATAAAATCTCAAGGTTTCACATCAAATAGATTTTAGTTCCGATTTTTTGTTTAGTCACGGACTGAGAGGTAAAGGTTTTAGTGGACAGACTGACTATCTTGAATAAACTGAAAAGTCACATTTGATGATACTGATTAAATAAATTAAACTGACATATATTTTCTTTTGATTAAGAAATACATCATAGAGATAAATCATAGAGACCTGCAGTGCTGTGAAATACTATCTGGGCACTTACAGATATGGTCTGTCTTTGTGTTGTTTCAGATCATTAAATAAATGTTAATAAGTACAAGATGCAGTTTTCAAATGATGATTTAGGTCATCCACACCAACCTGGCCACTTTGTGAAAACTGTAATCAAGTCTCTCACATCCTATTAGAGGAACCTTTATTGATTTGTTTCAATTTAACCACATGGAGGGTTTTACCAGCATGAATGACCTGTTAGAGGTCAAAGGTCAGACATTTTCCTTCAGGTAGACAGCAAAATTCATGGCTCCATCAGAAACAGCAAGTCGACCAGGAAAGCAGCCCCAGACCACCACACTACCACCACCATATACCATGCTAGTATACTCCAGATTAACAGAACACACACCTTACAGAAAGTTCCACGTTTTACTAGTCAGTCCACAGGAAACTTTCCCTAAAGTCTCCCATAAAGAGATGATCAAACTGTGTTTTTGGTCAATGTGAGATGGGCCTTGGTGTTCTTTTTGGTCAGCAGAGGGTTTTTTTGGACTCAGAACTCTCCTACTCCCTCCACCCTTCTATCGTGGTATCATGACCTCTGACTTTAACCTTTACCAAAGGAGGCCTCTCATGTTTTAGATGTTGTTTTGTGTTCTTTTGTTCTTGAATTCCTTTAGAACAGGACATGATGAGTTGTTATTGAGATCTTTTAACCTGCTTCATGTTGTATTGAAGTGATATTAGTAATCAGGCCTGGGCGGGGCTAGTGGAACTGACAGAGGTTAAAAACGTTTCCACATAAGGTTAGATTGGTAACTTTTTCCTCCGAATGGATGACATCCTCATTTGAAAGCTGCATTTTGTATTTACTCATGTTATTTTTGTTTGATTTTGAAATGTGTTCACTGATCTGAAACTTAAGTGTAACAAAAAAGGGAAAAACACAAAAAAATATTTAAGGAGCAAAATACTTTCCCACAGCACTGCATGTCATTTGAGCTGATCTTCATCGCAGACATCTTGGATTCTAAGCTACATATTCATGATCTCATGTTGCATAAATCACAGACCTCTTCAGGTTAACACCACATCAACACCAAGCATACACACCTTGGTTACATCGCAGCCCATAATATAACACCTCAATGCTCAACCTCTGTGACAGAAGTGCTTTCAAACCTCACAGGTCGACTCACCAGATGGTTGGTGGTTCCGATCCTTCAATTTCCAGATAATCTGACTTCTCCTCCATCTGAAACTCCGTGAACACCAGAGAGATGGTGTCGCCTGGATCTGCCAGTATGGTCCACTTACACTCCCCGCTGCTGCCCAGGCCTCCGGCGCCACCACCTCCTCCACCAGTGCCAGGGGAGTCACCGCCGGGGAAATCGAAGCTGGAGATGAGCCCGCTGGAGCCCCTCAGGGTGCCGCCGCATGTGTCCTCCGCTGTCAGTAACAGAGGAGAAAATCAGAAACACGTACTCTGGATTATGTCAGACCTTTACTCAAATGTGGGGTGAGGGTTGTGGGGGCTGCAGGCATAAAACATCTGCAACTGTCTATTCAAATAAACTCAGACCAAAGCAAAGCCAACCTAGAAGTGATGAAGGCTGTTTAAACACTAAACTGATTTTTGTTTGTTTCTCATTAACAGGTTGACAACGTGCAGCGTCTACAGCTATTTCAGGAGCAAATGCACAACTACCGGTATATCTGAAAGATTTTTCTTTACAGCAGCATGAATCATTAAGCACACTGACAAGTGCCAACTAACAGAAGAAATGATCAATTAACTAGTTGATTAACCAATTAATTGTGCGCTAAAGCTGTTTGACTTTTTTCAATGCAGTCAATAAAAGGTGAGAAAGGTCTGAAGTATGTCTTCCTCTCCCTTCCCTTCAACGTAATTGATCTGGCTTCCTTAAAGCCTCGTCAAGCAATAAACAAATAGTGATAAACACGGCTTTTAATGCTGGAAAAATACATAAAAATCCTACGTAGGAAGGGAGGCATGTCAGCTGAATTTCAATGCATTCTACCTTAACAGTGGCTCTTTTACTTCACATTTCTTCCCACTCTTTCTAGTATAAGTCACCACTCTCCTATCTATCCCTGTATTCTCTCTCTCTCTCTCCGAGGAATCCTAATGATGGCAGGGCTTTCACAGTTTTCACATCATTTAAGACTAATACGTGACACTCGGCTGTGCCAGCTAAAACCTTTGATGGCTCAGTGCTCCACTCAGGGCTGTCAGAGATGCCAGCCTTAAAGTATTCCCTATGCTGCTTTAAATGACTGGTCAAGAAACAAGGAAGTGGGTGGATGAAATTGAAAGGAAGCTATTTTTTTAAATGGAGAGAAAACAGGGAGAAAATAGAAGAGTGAGGCTGCTAGTTGGCTTGATCCGCATCATTTGACACATTAGCTGAAGCCTGACAATTGATCAAAGTCCTTAAAGCAGAGGCAGAGATGGGAAATTGATACGGTGTGACACATTAATGATTGTGACACATGTAAGATTCATATGAAGGACAGATTTTCACTTTCAGATTACACCAAGGCCAAGCTCAGTCTAGGCTCATTTGTTGAATTCTGGCAGCCACAACAGTAGAGTAGGTGAATAAATGATTTGCTTCTGGTTTAATGATTAGATTCTCCTCCATCTATCCTGTATTAGATCCTCTCATTGAGTTCTAGAACACATACCAAAAAGTGGCTTAAATTTGTGGAAAGTCATTTTATCAGCTGAGGTGGAATTGTGACTGAAATACAGCCAAATAGAGAAAGGTTGCATTTTATTGTTGATGATCAGAAAGAGCCATTAAAGAACACAGAGGAAGAGTTTGAAAATGTGACAACAACTCAGGATTCATGGGTAAATAACCATTCTACTTCAACATGTTCCATCTTTCCCGTCAGTAAATTTCTGAAGAATGGAGGTTCTGTGTAAAACATGTTTGTATAATGTCAACAAATAACTATTCACACTAAGTAAAGAAAAATATTCAAATATAAATTATTGTTTTAAAGAAATCACAAACTTTAATTTATCATAATGCAGAAATTTGTAATATTTAGTCGTAATTATTTACTCTAAAAAATGTCTAAAAAGTTTTTGTGCTTGACATTTAAAAAAAATAAATACCAGAAGAAAATATAAAAAGCACACTGCTGCTTCCCGGGAAAATGGAATTATCATATCGCATAAAAACTGAAAACACTATTTATTATATGCAGTAACATTATGTTATGGTGTTCTAACATTGTTCATGTATTGTTCTTGTTATTAATTTAAGTCCTTGTTCTTGAGGAGGAATGTTTAAAAGAAGAAAGACACTTTCCAGTTTCAGTCTACTGCTTCTGACATACCTGATTTCAGCTTGTCTGCTTGTAGTTTCTAATATCTGATATCCTTCACTTTGAAAAATGTGCAGTTGTCAAAGTGTTTCAACTGTAGAAACTGTTCAAAATTGCAGAAAAGTTTTAAATGATGGCGATTTACACAAACAATTTCCAGATTAAGATTTGATCCGAGTCACGTTCATCTCCAGTTAAGGTGACTCTGTTCAAAGCGTATTGCACATCAGTATACACTGCCCAGCTGTGGTCCGTTTTGTACTGTACTGTACCGTATTGTGGACAATAAAAGCAGCATGCAGAAGATGCAAGTTGCATATACAATGATGCCCTACGAGTTGTTCTCAAAATACCCAGAGGGGGGAGTGCCAGCCAGATGTTTGTTATGGCTGGTGTGTGCACTTTTAAAGCTCTGTTAAGAAAGTTAATGTTCACCTTTAGAGAACGACTGGATAGTTCTGCTAACAGTATAATCTCAGCAATCACTGATCCTGCTCTGAGTTGTTGTCGCTATTTATCCACTATAAGAAAGCACTGGTTGAAATGTTTGTATGAATATTCTCAGTCATGTGAATCGAGTTCATAGTAGGATTTTTATAGCAGTTTTATATTTTTTATAGGGTAAATGCCTTTTTATGTATTTTGTGTGTGTTTTGTTTTTTTAATCAACTATTTTATGTATTTTATTCTTTTAGTCTGATTTTATCTGTTTTTATTTCCTGTTTTTATTCCTGGTTTTTAGTATGTATTTCTTTTTTATGGACCTGGCGTCTGGTAATAAAGTTAATCAATAATCACGTGAAGTTACCAAGTCTCACTTCGATACCTACATCATTTCACTTTTGTTTTTTTCTTTCACAATACAGTAGTCATGAAAATTCTTCATACTGACCTCCAATCTGTATTTCTCTGGATCAGAATCCATAAATTAAAGACATGATAATAAATGATACTCAAAGAGTGTTCATGAAACACATTTCATAAAGTGTTAATGAATTCAACTGAAAACAACATCTGTGAAGGCAGCTCTATCAGTGTTCTGACCTGCATTTACTATGTAACTAATGACTTAAAACACACACAAACAGCAGGAAGAAAAAAGATAATGAGCTCATTTTATACCACTGCTAATTTGATGTTTTATTCATTTTGAGATGGAGGATTTTGTCTTAAATTAAGATGATTAAAAATGAAAGTAACTTAAAGATTCCTAACATGGGGGTTGTTGGTCTTTATAAGCTTGCCTCCAGCTTCTGATGAGAGGACATCATTAGATGGTTCTTTCCTTTAGCTAGGAGAAGTAAAGAGTTGGTGCCTACATCAACAATACAGACTGGGAGCAGAATGAGGCCAGACATAATCAGGATCCCGTTCTGACACTTGAGATTGAAATAATCCTCACTAACAAAATGTCAGAAACTTAACTGACATACAGGGCTATTTACAAATAAATTGTGTCATATACATCTGAATTTTAGGTCTGAATTTGACATTTCTGTAGCATGAAAAGATGGCAGTGTCAAGGTTTAAAACTGTGTAACTTTGAATTGCAAAAACTGCTAAAAAATTTGAGATGAGTTGTAAAGATGTCAGAAATATACTTTAGAACTGTGATTAAATGGCTTGGCTTGTAAATGGCCTGTATTTATAGAGTGCTGAAAACTCCCCAAAGCGCTGTACAACATGAACAGTCACTCACCCATTCACACTCACGTGGTGATAAACTACGTTGTAGTCACAGCTGCCCTTGGACACTCTGACAGAGGCGGGGGCTGCCATGCACCGGCGCCCTTCCAAGACCCTCTGACCACCACCAGTAGGCAAGTTGGGTGAAGTGTCTTGCCCAAGGACACAACGACAATCTAACCCAGCCAGAGCTGGGGATTGAACTGGCAACCCTCCGGTTGCCAGACCGGCCACTCTACCAACTGAGCTAATGCCACCCTATAAATTAAATAGTTCAACGGTTTGGTCAGAAATAAACTCAGTTTTTCTAAGGTCAGGTCATTCAATGAGCTACCTACAACAGGTAAGACAATAACCATCCACAGAAAATCCAAACTATTGCTCTAAACCGCTCTGCATGGTTCCATAAACATCACAGTGATTTTCTAAATTCAAAATCTGACACACTGATTTCAGAACTTCAGAATTTCTGATTTTCAGAAGGACACATTTAAAGGAATATTTGGGTGATTTTATCAGTTATTTATCTACATTAACGACCATATCGACCAGTGACATCACTCAAATAAGCGGAGAAACAGGAGTAGTCTTCTGATCAGAGCAATACTCATGGATAGTCAGACTGCTGCCAAAAGGTGACAAACTAACGTCTAATGTTTGGGTATTTTAAACAACTTATGCTCAATAAAGTCATATCGATGCATTAGAACATTATATCCAGGGTGCACACAATTTTTCCGCATAGATACTCAAGGGAGAACCGGGCTCTGTGTCTGGTACGCACATCTCCGTCCGGGTGTGTGTGTGTGTGTGTGTGTGATGATGATGATAAGCTGTCACTGGCATGGCAGTTTTTGTTTTTTTGTCGCTGCTGCACGCGTGTCACCAGTGCTGGGCATGTGTGAGTTGTGTGCGTGTGTCAGATGTACTGTGATTGTGTGTGCATTGCCATTGCTGCGTGCATCAAAGGAACTGCGCACCTGTTACCGATGCAGCGCAGCTCGCGTGGTGGAGATGTTGCGAGTGTGTCCGAGGTCCTGCCATGTGTGTCCAGTCACTAGGTTCAGAGGTCATGTGAGCAGGATGTGAAGCTCATCAAATTGCGGCCTGCACCATCGGGACCGCGAAAGCACTGGTCCGCAAAGGCGTGATCCAGCAGCAGGTTCTGGTACGCATGCATGATATCTGGTTCTCATGCGGACTGGCGAAATAGTTATGTGCACCCCTGACTATATCACCTGTTTGTAAACCTCTACAATTTTGCATGAGACTGATCATTCTGTTTGTTTTAATCAACTAACATCCAAATTGCCAACTGGATGTGTTGTTTCAGCAACATACACTAAACAAACAGTCTCATGCAAAATTGTATGGATTTAAAAACATTTAGTATAGTATTCTATGACTTTTTGAGAAAGAGTTTTTTAAATACCTGAAAATAAGCCACTAGTTTGTCTTCTTTGGCAGCAGTGTCTCTCCTGATCTGACCATTGCTCCATTCAGGAGACTACTTCCTGTTTCTAGAGACCCTGCTCACTTTGAGTGATGTCACTGATGGGTATGATCCTTACTATAGATAAATAACTGATAGAACGCCACTTTAAATGACCCAAATGTTGCTGTAAGGCTTTTTGTTTTTAAAATAATGTCCAGTTAATATTTACTCCAATTAAAGAACCTTACTGTAAAAGCTCTAATCTGCAAGTCAGAGTAAAAAGGAATAACAAGCTGTGCTGATTATCCCAAAGCCCTTAAACTTTAAACTTTCCTTTGGAATTTACATTTGCACTTCAAGTACCATCCACATTTTCATATTGCCATCAGTGAAGTGAGTGCATCTATGATGTAACAAAACCTGTGGGGCATCAGCTCAGGTTGCAGGCATTGTGGGAAGGCACGCTACTTTCAAATGCTGTCAAATATCAAAAGACAGCAGACAGCACTGTAGGTAAGAGGAAATTAAGTTTGGTCTAGAGGCTCACACTGAGTACAGTTTATGCTAATGGGTTCAAACTGAAAGATATATAGGACAAAACCCTGCCACAGTGGCAAAAAGTCAACACGCAAGCGAAAGCTGTTTACTGACTGCGAGCAACATTAAACACAATTTTTTGCAAAACAAAAATGCAAATCATTCTCTGGTTTGCATGCTGCAGATGATCATCTAATATTTCAGGACAAGATTTACCAGAAGCAAAAAAAAATAAAAAGTCTAAATGCCCACAGCCACATTTATTAAAAATGACATCACTTATAACTCATTAATGTGTCTACAGGTGCTGACAAATTGCAGAGAGGACCAGGAAGAAGCTTTGAAGGAATTCCTAATTATAGACAGGAAGCAAGGCGGGTTACTCGCTCCCTCTTTGAGAGGCACCCATGCATAGTATTGTAAATCATGAGATGCAAACTGTTGTCAGGCCCGAAGCCCAAAAATGCTTTGCAGCTGTAATATTTTAAATAGCATCAGTCAGATAATGTCTTACAGGTTCCACTTGTTTCGTTGATGAAGCTAGCACAGAATCTGCAACAAAAGTCCAGCAACAATAAAAGGAGGCCGTAAATGATGGGCAGCATGTTCCTCAGCAAATCAATAGAGCATGCTCTCGATTTGAAAATGGGAAAAAAAAATCTCTCTCTGTTTAAAAATGGTGTCAGAGAAAAAAAAAGATGGTGTGAGGATTAGGACTGCTTTAGCTGAGCTCATTTACATCCCCAGCATCAGCAATCTAATGCTACTTGAGGAGGGATTAAGCCTCTCTCCCCTTGACTTTGATCAGATATACAGCACTTGTCTTTCTACTCTGAAATATTCACCCCTAAGGAAAGAAAGGAAGGAACTCATGTATAATTTTCTACATAACCTGTGTTTTTTCCCTCTGTAATAATCCTGGTGTTAATGTAAGGCAGTGACTCGGACTATAGCGAGTTTCTCATTTGCTTCGCGGCACGTCATGTTAAACATTGATGGGGTTGAGGAACGGGAAGGAGGTCCGTAATGGCTGCAGAGACTCGTATGTTGCATCATGAATATTTCTGGTGTGCATTTTGATGCAGTGATCATTTCTAGATCATTTCAGGTTTTGAATGTATTATGAGCAAAAATATTAGACAATTGAATGAGAAATTTGGAATCAGACAACGGAAAACGCCAGACAAGATTGTAAAATGAAATCCTTTGTAATGGTTCTCCAAACTATTTCTCTTACAATCAGTCTATCTTTGTATAAAATAAGCATCCATCCATCCATCCATCCATCCATCCATCCATCCATCCATATATACATCTATAACCTGATTCTTAGTGTCAGTTCTGGTGTCCAGCTTGGAATTCACTTACTTTTTAATTCTTAAATGTGGAGCACAACCTGTAACTCTTTTTTGAGCTACAAAAAAAATAAATAATCCAATGAGAAAAATTATATATATATATATATATATATATATATATATATATATATATATATATATATATATACATATATATGAAGCACTTCCATTCACATTACTATCGTGATTTTTTTTTAAGAAAACTTTTCTGCAGTCTGTTTTTCTAATTTAGGTGAAGAGTGGCTGACAGTAGAATGACCGTGTATTAGACCATATTCTCCTGTTACCATGCTGTCCCCTATTTGCTGCCTCGTTGTGTGATTTAATGAATGTCAAGAGACAATTTAGATGGAAAGGGATCAAAAATGGGCTTCTGGGAGATGCAATGTAACTCACAAAAGAAATTAATTCTCTAACTTGATGCCTTTTTGCTCTCACAGGTTGTGACTCGGTTACTTTTTTCATTTTGGACATATTTTTGAGTCTTTGTGCCTTGCTGAATCCACACCTGAACCAGGCAAAAGTACAGTATACAACAGTTTAAAATCATCCCTAATGTCTTTATACTCTGCTTCCACGCAGTCAAACTGTCCTATAATCTTTTAAAGTGGTCCTGATCAATAGTTGTCTGAGCTTTCTGAAGGTCTTTCAGAGTTTTTCTTTGGGCATGAGGGATGACTCTTGACTTTTGCAAGGCACTGTATCAATAAGATTCACCACACTTTGTCACCTCTCAGAAAATCTGTAACCCTAACTCCATTTACAAGACACCTATAAATAAACTCTAATCAATATTAATGACATTAATTTAGTGTATTATTACATTCAGCTTAAATTGGGTTTAGTTTCAGAAGGGAAGAACACAAAGATGAAGACAAAAAGAAATGGATGATAACAAAAGAACGACTGAGGTGTTGGGAGGCGGTGGATGGGAGGTGTATGATGGATGGGGAAAGATTTTGTGCCATTGTGTGTTTACCATAAAACAATTGGCAATGAGCAGAAGGGGCAGGATCTCTGAAGAAATAAGATCAAAGGACCATCTGCCTGCATACAGGAGACGTCCCAGATATCATTGAGATATTGAGGCTTAAACAGAACCCATGCATTCCTGAAAAGGAAAGATGTTTCTGGCCTGTGGTAACGGAGACCGACACGGTCCTTATGGAAGGGAACCATCCATCTGCAGCTGTCTGATTTCTCCAGGCTTACCATTTCTAAGACACATGTACAGCCTGTTTTATTCTCCAGCTTGCATTGTAAAATATGATAGCATGGGTACATATGCTCAGTATGTCCGAAATTTCATATAAACATAAGGATTTAGAGTAGATGCCTTTAATATTTAGCCTTTTTTTTTCAAATATGGTTTAGCACATCTGAAACCACTTCAACCAGTGACAATCAAATTAAATCACTTTATTTCATAAAGAATTATGGCTTCTTCAGCTATTTTTGTCATTTATAAAAATAGTAATGTCAAAGTAAAATAACCAAAGAGAGCAATCTTTCCAGTTTTTATTTAGGAACAGAAAGCTGTTTTTGGTGCTGAATATTGAAATCTATTTGAAGCCACAAGACAACAAAAAACACATAATCATATTAAATTGGAAGACAAGTTATCTTATCATAGGACATTGCTAATAAATAACTGGGTGACAATTCCTGTAAATAACAAAGATCAAAGTTAAGGTTTCCCTCGTCTCAAAAATAAATAAAAACCCAACAGAAGGATGTGTCTGTAGAGGAATGGTGGCTTTCTGGACAGCAAATGCAGGGATCAAGATCAAAATAGACAAGCAGCAAATAATGTTTCTATTACATTTGGAATAAAACAGATTTAAAAGATTGTTTGGAAGTGATTTTACTTGGTAACTTCTCTCTTTTAAAAAATATCTTACAATAATAAGTGCATGCTAACTGGCGTTATAAGCCTGTAAGTGAGTAAGATTTAAGGCAGATATCATGATGCATGATAACTCAGGAGAAGAGATGCTTTCGAAGTTTTATTCACACCGTGACACTGAGAACGGATTTCAATGAGTAACTTCACTTATAGACTGGACAGCTGCAGGATGCATTGGTTTGTAAAAAAAAAAAAAGCATAATTATCCAAGACTTTGCAGTGTTCCTTTGTATGTTCTAAATTAAATGATCCTGACTGCATCATGTTAAACCCACCTATTGGTAAGATTAGACTGAAGGTGTGTGGAATTAATAATAATCTAACAATCAATAATAAAATTAAATCTGTCAAGTTTTTTTTTATAAAATACAAAGTTGTTCAAATAAAATATGGATCCACTTCTGAGAAATCATTTGATCAGATTTAGTCTGAGTGGATCACAAAGTGAGCTACCATCTTAAAACAACTCTAAAATATACTTGTTAATTTAAATACTCATTTATAAACCTTTACATTATCATTCATTTTACACTACACTGTTAATGCTGCAGAAATATTATGATTGTTCTGCTGGATCAACAAGCTAAAAGCTAGTCTGAGCAGGGTCATGTTAAAAAGACTGATCGCTCAAACATCATAGCTGTTCATGGGGACAATATTTTATAAACCTTTACACCACCGTCCATTTCACATTACAGTCAATCTGGCAGAAATGTTCTGATATTCCTGCTGAAAGCACCTCAGGCAATCAGGTTAAAACTGCTGCTATTTGTGCAGCACGTAACTGTAGAATTCAATTTAAAAATTAATGTGAAACATATGGTGATGTAAAAATAAAAAAATAGAGTTTGCATGAAATAAAACCTCTTTTAAGCTTGAAGTTGAGTCTCGGCCATAGTAGAACCTGTAGAAAGTTCTGTTAGAAAACATCTACCTTTGAAGTGCATCTGTTAGAAAGTCATGATGATGATAAATCAGTTTGTTCAATTAGAAACTCTCCTAAAACTCGCTCTCTCAGCATTTAAATACCCTGCACGATACCTATACTACACCATGACTTCTTACTGATGCGAGAATAGATTATGTGGGTCAGTTATGAACAATAGGGCTCATTTATACACAGGAAGAGATAAATTGCATGCTTTGGAGAGCACTAGTCAGTCATTCATCAAGCAGCTGTCAAGACAGAAATGAGCATCGTTCTGTAGTGTCCTCTTCACTCTGTGTACGTGATGATGGAGCAAAAGAGCTTGATGAGATGATTTACTCATGTACGCCCTCTTTAAAGGGTCTAACTTCCAGGAATGGCTCTATTTTGGAAAATGCTTGGAAGTTTCTTAATAGCAATTGAAGCAATAAAACAGACTTTAAAATGCTTGAGAAATCTTCACGCTGTAAACTTGTCCTGAAATGTCGGTACACACATCATTACAAGGAAGTGTCAACCACTCCCCTCTGCATGAGTCAAACTATAGGCTACATAAAGCTGCAAAAACTGCTTATAGCCTATAACATATTCAAACTAGTTGCTCCCCAGAGATAAATATTTAATTAACCTTTTGAGCAATGGAAACTCTAATTATCTTCTTCAGTGTGATTAAGATCATTCCATCCCATCAGATTGCAAATGTATCTATTGCTCTAATGAAGGGTTGTGTCACACTTTAGCACATGAAGTGCACACATGTTTGCATATCCCAATAGCCATCAGTCTGTCAATCATTAAAAAGCAATTAGCATTCAGCAATTAATAAATCAAACTCATCCCCCCTCTCAATTTTAAATTCTTAAGGGGGCACTACAGTAAAGTAACATGGAGTATTCTCCAGAACTTGCAAAGACAAACACATCACATGCAAAGTAAGTCTTTAGTGACTGTAAACATCCTCACCTCTGCAGATCGGCACTGGGAAATCCCACACCGATACACCAGCTGCGGTGGTCACGCAGGTGAGGAGTGAATGCCCGTCCAGGACGTAGCCTGTGACACACCGGTAGCGGATCTTGTCACCCACGTTGAACTGAGTCCCATTCAGAATGCCTTTGGGTGGAACTCCTGGGTTTCCACATGAGCTGCTTCTCAGCTCTGCAATAGTTAAACAAAAAAACATGGAATACAGTATAATTAATGACTCGCTTTATCATTCATACTTGTTTGGTTTCCTGTGCAGCCTCTGACATTGGAGGTCAGATGGACATGCAAGGCTGTGTAATTTAAAAAGTCTGGGAGAAAAAAAAAGAAATCTTTGCTAATTGTTCATAAATGCTTTTTTTTTTAGACTCAACAGCTGAAATTCATTTTAGTAGAGGGAGGGCCGTACCACATACAGTATGTTGCTTTAATCTGCAACAGCATACAGAGCAAATGCAAGGTAGTAAAAAGGGGAAATTAAACAAGGTTGGTGTTGGACTCCACCAGTTACGTCTTTTGTTACAGATCATGTTCATAACCTTCATGATCAGAATTTCTAGGCACAGCTGAGATGCAGAGAGAAGGGAGCTCATAGGGTTTAAATCCCATATTTACTGTTTCCAGAGATGGGTTGGGTTTTGTGTGTTTCATCTTGTTATTTAGAATTAACTTCTAAGTGAAGGTAAAGCTGGTGGCCAATATGAAGAGTAAGATGTGGTCATGGAGATCTATAACCATCTGTTGGAACTGAAACAAAAATATGGTATGGTAGGAACAAGAACTAAAAACAGCACCACAAATACACAAAACCTCTTTGTAGAGAATGTCTCGACAATCTGGAGAATTTACAGGTTTACAAAAGGTTGGACACACTCAATTAGTATTTATTTCACAGTGAATCATTACAGTCACAAGTAAATGATTACCTAATGACCAGAAGAAAGTTAAAAATTATATTATTTTTCTATAAAATAACAGAAAAGCAAACAGGCAGAAGAAAACAGTGAATGAACTATACTGAGTCATAACAGGTGTTCTGATCTTGTTCTGATGCTTCTACTAATACAACTGTCCAGCTCTGATGATGGCTGGCATTCATGTGTCTGAGTATATGTATAAATGTATAAATACTATCTCTTACTAACTGGAGGTTTTCTGCTCCTTGGGATTGTCCCACCACAAAAATAAAGACTCTGGACCTTCTTTTTCTATCTTATTACTTCCATTGTAACAAGTAATACCCAATTTGGCAGTTGTTTCATGTTGTTATTTCATTTTGTAGCATTTTTGCAGTCTTTCTATTCTGGATGGTTGTCATTCAGTGTTTGAGTAAAACACATTCTGATCTTTAAGATCTTTGGTCCGTTTCACATCCACTGGTCTAATGAGATCTAAGATGACAACAAAACTGTTACCATCTGTTTCTTGGGCTTGTCTGTTTGTACACTGTGTCTAGAGCTTTCACACACCAACACATTTCACAACCTACAACAACAAGTAACGTAATTTCTGAAGGTGGCAGCCGCAGGATAATTCAGGTTTCTAACTAGCGCAATGGAGTTAATCTGAGATTGTAGTGTGCTCTGTGTGCATGCTCTAAAAATGTACAAGTCTTAATTTGTTCTCAGTTCTGAAAGACACAGAACTAGATGTAAATGGTTAGAAGAAAATGAAGTCAACACTTTGTCCCTGCAACATGTTAATGCAATCAACTCAAAGCCAGAGTGTTTCTCAGAACTGGAAGTTTTTTTGTTTGTTTTTTTACCTGGAACAGTTCTAACTTGCAACAAAAAAAGGAACAGAGCTTATGAAATGCCAAACAAACATCTTGCAGTTTACTCTTCACTGAATGAAAGAAAGGTCACAGTCAGAAACTAAACGGATCAGGATTACATCATGCTAAATCCACCCACAGATAAGATTAAACTGTATGTAAATATGTAATTAACAATGAATCATGACAACTTTTGGATCGTGTCTAAGTTATTTGATAACTTTTAATGCTGCCATTCATTTCATGATATACTGTTAATCTATCTGAATCATTTTGGTATCCCTGCAGGACGTGCCCCAGGCTGCACTGGAGACCCCTCTGCTGCCGTTTGTGCTTCAAATTATTTTTAAAATTCTGTTAATAACAGAGTAAGGTCCCACTGACAGTGATGTAAAGGTTTTTAAAGTAGTGCTTGCATAAACAATTTCCAGACTGAAGGTATTCTAAGTGCAACAAAAACAAACAATTGTTCTTTTTTTGCTTAAATTACCTTTAGAGTAGAAATCAGCTTACGCATCACCTGGGGGGAGGGGTGTGTGTGAAAAGGGTCTATTGATGTTCTAAACTATGTTTAGAATCTTTATCCTGTTGTAATATCTTCTTTTGATATTTTTCTACAACAGCTTGATTGCCTCTTGCATCTGCTGACTAAACTAATTCTCTTCTCTATCTGTGAAGCATTCCCCCATGCCACCGGCTGCAACACGAGCCAAAAGCATAACTGATCCATAGTGCACCCTTTGAAATGCTTATCAGCCATCACATATGTTGGATGCACCTCTCAAATCAAGCAATGAAGGCAGGGAATACACTCAACTAGACCATATGGTTGATAGAGACACTGTTCAGGGAAACCCCCAAGCTTTAGCAGCTATCCTATGTACAGTGATGAACAGAAACGGTAGGGATGCCTAATGTGTTTCATGCCAGGGTGTACATTAACCATCAGGTGAATGTTGGGACTACTCTCTCCCTGTGGCATCTCTTAATAATTTAAAAACTCAGTAAATCTTGATCACCCTGAGAAACCATTACTTTGCTTATGGTGATGCCTCCTGCTTGGAGAGAAGGTTTTTCCATCCATTTAGGACATATGCTCCACAATGCTGCTCATAAACCTTTCCACATTTTTTGAGCAGTGGGGAAAAAATGCACACACACTCACAGACACACAAACTGATTGTTAAGAATATGGCACAAACTATTTAGGCATGGTAAAAGTGTAAATGATAAACAAAGAAACCAATAAGTTAGTCAGAAAACCTTTCAATCTAAAATTAACAACGCTGAATTTTAATTGCTTTCAACAACAACGCTGCATAGAAAACTAGACATGAAAATGTGTGTCGTAAGAGAATTAATGATGTAATATGAGAAGCATTTGCTAATGTCCCTGAGTTGACCCCTTCAGAATAAAATTATGTGATTCTTGCATCGAATCCCTACACTTTAGGTGAAATGCAATAAAAAGACAAAGTCTCCCATAAAGCTCCTCCATCACACGTACAAACACATAAATGAAACTTTAAGTTTTATATGCTCTTAAAAAGCCTGAAAAACAAACAACCTCTAATTGTTTAAACGCTTGCAGTCTCATTGTCTCCCTCGTCGATTCCCTTGTTGCCTGTTCCTCCTTTATAAAGTGTTCCATGTATTTATCACTCACTGCGATGTACTGCATGTACAAGTAAACAGGCAAGTGTACGGTGGCCCCTAGAGACAAAACACATGCAAAAACAGAAAACACATGCAAAAACCCAAAACACATGCAAATAAGAAAACATGCAAAGCCCAAAGCATGCAAAAAGCAAAAACACATGCAAATCAGAAAGCATTTAAAAACAGAAAACACATGCAAACCAAAAAGCATGCAAAAACAGAAAACACATGCAAACCAGAAAGCAAGCAAAAACCCAAAACACATGCAAACCAGAAAGCATGCAAAAACTGAAAACACATGCAAACCAGAAAGCATGCAAAAACAGAAAACACATGCAAACCAGAAAGCATGCAAAAACAGAAAACACATGCAAACCAGAAAGCA
>SSNR01000395.1:261562-306643 GCA_006937965.1 Callopanchax toddi
TTTTTTTTACCTGTTGACTTTTGAAAGCCTATAAGGTTGTTACATAACTATTATTCAAAACTACACAGAGACTACATACATTAAAAAGGTTTAAGTCTTCTTTCATTAAACAGTATCAAAATGTTTCACGACTGAGCCAAATGTCCTCTTTTTCAAAAATCTAATTATGGTCATCCTACACTCTGTACCTTTGTCTTCTTCTACTATTTTATTTGACGTTTTGACAAATTAAGAGCTCTATTTTAGCCAGTTGTGTCAGCCAGAGTGGTCAACTCCAAATTTTAAAGTACCGGTAACTTCCTGTTTATCTTGCAAATCGAGCTCTGCACTGCCCCCTAGTGTCCTGGAGCACTTCCGTTGTGTTTTGTGTTTTTGCATGCTTTCTGGTTTGCATGTGTTTTCTGTTTTTGCATGCTTTCTGGTTTGCATGTGTTTTTAGTTTTTGCATGCTTTCTGGTTTGCATTTGTTTTTAGTTTTTGCATGCTTTCTGGTTTGCATTTGTTTTTAGTTTTTGCATGCTGTCTGGTTTGCATGTGTTTTTTAGTTTTTGCATGCTTTCTGATTTGCATGTGTTTTCTGTTTTTGCATGCTCTCTGGTCTGCATGTGTTTTCAGTTTTTGCATGCTTTCTGGTTTGCATGTGTTTTCTGTTTTTGCATGCTTTCTGGTTTGCATTTGTTTTTAGTTTTTGCATGCTTTCTGGTTTGCATTTGTTTTTAGTTTTTGCATGCTTTCTGGTTTGCATGTGTTTTTTAGTTTTTGCATGCTTTCTGATTTGCATGTGTTTTCTGTTTTTGCATGCTTTCTGGTTTGCATGTGTTTTCAGTTTTNAAAACACATGCAAACCAGAAAGCATGCAAAAACCCAAAACACATGCAAACCAGAAAGCATGCAAAAACCCAAAACACAACGGAAGTGCTCCAGGACGCTAGAGGGCAGTGCAGAGCTCGATTTACAAGATAAACAGGAAGTAATTTAATCAAACGTCCTTTTTTCCTTTTCCCTGACATGTTCACTTTTCGCCTTCTGTCTGGGGCATCCAGGGGGGTTTCAGAAATCAATGAAAATGTATGGGTTTTATCATTTTTCACTGGAAATCAGAGGTCGCGCTAGACTTTTTTCTTTTCCGTCATTTGACTGACAGGGTTTTAAAAATCCGATCCTTATTAATTTTAAAAATTATAATAATTACTATTTCAGTAGCATTATTTCATTACTTTTAAATATTATTGCATGTTTGTTAATCTTTTCATCCTCCACTGATGTCACGGTTTGGAGAACCTGTTTAAAAGCTGCAGATCGCTCGGTTTCATTTACTTGATTGATCTAACACCGGGCCCATTTAGCACATAAATCCATAGGATTAGACTCTAAATTAGTCGATCAGTCAGTCATCATATAAACATTTCTAAAAACTCTCCATTCGGAGTCGAGCGCTGCGCAGCATCAGGTGAGGTGCAGCTCTGTGCAGATCAGGTCTGACACCTGATGCGCTCTGGCGGACCAGTTCCTGTGGTCTGCTGCAGAGCGCAGGACGTGTGGATCACAGGTCTGCGCTCTGCAGAACCTCAGTCTGCTGGGCTACAGTGGTGGAGATGCAGCGCTATTTATGCATCCTTGGTTCCAATTATTAGTGGGGACAATTAAGTGATTGCCAATGATGGTCTGATGGACGGGATGGCGCGCGCGCACACACCTGTCAGAATGACCGGTGCCCATCAAATACGGAAAATTTCCAGTTAACGCGACCTCTGCTGGAAATAGACATGTACTTAAAGTAACTGATGCGAATGAAGCAGTTCGTTTTGATTGTGACGTCCTTCTCACAGACAGAACAAACAACAGTTCACAGTATTTCCTTTGCAATATAACTTGAACACTACATCAAATGATTTTTGTGCTGATTACTTTCAGTTGGTGGTGGTGTGGTGGCTGTGACTCTGGTTTGTGCTGTTGGAAGTTGCAGGTTCAAATCCAGCTCCTGTTGAGTTGATAAATTACTTTTTTTTACCTGTTGACTTTTGAAAGCCTATAAGGTTGTTACATAACTATTATTCAAAACTACACAGAGACTACATACATTAAAAAGGTTTAAGTCTTCTTTCATTAAACAGTATCAAAATGTTTCACGACTGAGCCAAATGTCCTCTTTTTCAAAAATCTAATTATGGTCATCCTACACTCTGTACCTTTGTCTTCTTCTACTATTTTATTTGACGTTTTGACAAATTAAGAGCTCTATTTTAGCCAGTTGTGTCAGCCAGAGTTGTCAACTCCAAATTTTAAAGTACCGGTAACTTCCTGTTTATCTTGCAAATCGAGCTCTGCACTGCCCCCTAGTGTCCTGGAGCACTTCCGTTGTGTTTTGTGTTTTTGCATGCTTTCTGCTCCTCCGTGAACCGTCACCTTATCGTGGTGGAGGAGTTTGAGTGCCCTAATGATCCTAGGAGCTATGTTGTCTGGGGCACTTGTGCCCCTGGTAGGGTCACCCATGGCAAATTGGTCCTAGGTGAGGGGTGAGAAAGTGAGGTTCAAAAGACTCTTCATGCAAGTACAATCATCAAGCCAGTGTACCCGGCCCGGAGGGTTACCGGGGTCCCACCCTGGAGCCAGGCCTGGGGTTAGGGCCCGTGAGCGAGCGCCTGGTGGCCGGGCTTTTGCCCATGGGGCCCGGCCGGACCCAGCCCGAACTGGATACATGGGCTCATCCACCTGTGGGCCCACCACCTGCAGGAGGAACATGAAGGGTCTGGTGCAATGTGGATCGGATGGCAGACCAAGGCGGGAGCTTTGGCGGTCCGATCCCCGGACACAAAAACTGGCTATTGGGACATGGAACGTCACCTCTCTGGCGGGGAAGGAGCTGGAGCCTGTGGAAGAGGCTGAGCGATACCGGCTAGATATAGTCGGGCTCACCTCGACACATAGCGTTGGCTCTGGAACCCGAGTCCTTGAGAGGGGTTGGACTCTCTTGTATGCTGGAGTTGCTCCGGGTGAGAGGTGGAGGGCTGGGGTGGGCTTTCTGTTAGCCCCAAGACTCTCTGCCTGTATGTTGGGGTTTTCTCCGGGGGACGAAAGGGCAGCTTCCCTGCGCCTTCGGGTTGGGGAACAGGTCCTGACTGTTGTTTGTGCTTATGCACCAAATAGCAGCTCTGAGTACCCACCCTTTTTGGAGTCCCTGGGACGAGTGCTGGATAGCGCTCCTACTGGGGACTCCATAGTCCTGCTGGGAGACTTCAATGCTCACGTGGGCAATGACAGCGTGACCTGGAGGGGCGTGATTGGGAGGAACGGCCCGCCCAATCTGAACTCGAGTGGTGTTCTGATTTTGGACTTCTGTGCAAGTCGCAGTTTGGCCATAACGAACACCATGTTTGAACATAAGGATGCCCACCGGTACACCTGGTACCAGGGCAGCCTAGGTTACAGGTCGATGATTGACTTTATAGTTGTATCATCTGACCTGAGACCGTATGTTTTGGACACTTGAGTAAAGAGAGGAGCGGAGCTGTCAACTGATCACCACCTGGTGGTGAGTTGGATCAGGTGGCAGGGGAAGATGCTACGCAGACCTGGTAGACCCAAACGTATAGTGAGGGTCTACTGGGAACGCCTGGCAGAAGAGCCTGTCAAGATGGTCTTCAACTCCCACCTCCGGCAGAGCTTCGACCGCGTCCCGAGAGCAGTGGGGGATATTGAGTCCGAATGGGCCTTGTTCCGCTCTGCGATTGTTGAGGCGGCTGTTGCTAGCTGTGGTCGCAAGGTAGCCGGTGCCAATCGTGGCGGTAACCCCCGTACCCGCTGGTGGACACCAGAGGTTAGGGGAGCCGTCAGGCTGAAGAAGGAGGCCTACAGGGCGTGGCTGGTCTGTGGGTCTCCAGAGGCAGCAGACAGGTACCGGCGGGCCAAGCGAAGTGCAGCAGTGGCAGTTTCCGAGTCAAAATCTCGAGCGTGGGAGGAGTTCGGCGAGACCATGGAGAAAGACTATCGGTCGGCTCCAAAAAGGTTCTGGCAAACCATCCGACGCCTCAGGGGAGGAAGGCGGCAACTCGCTCACACTGTTTACAGTGCGGACGGGGNAGTTTTTGCATGCTTTCTGGTTTGCATGTGTTTTCTGTTTTTGCATGCTTTCTGGTTTGCATTTGTTTTTAGTTTTTGCATGCTTTCTGGTTTGCATTTGTTTTTAGTTTTTGCATGCTTTCTGGTTTGCATGTGTTTTTTAGTTTTTGCATGCTTTCTGATTTGCATGTGTTTTCTGTTTTTGCATGCTTTCTGGTTTGCATGTGTTTTCAGTTTTTGCATGCTTTCTGATTTGCATGTGTTTTCTGTTTTTGCATGCTTTCTGGTTTGCATGTGTTTTCAGTTTTGGAATGCTTTTTGTTTTGCATGTGCTTTGGGTTTTGCATGTTTTCTGATTTGCATGTGTTTTGTCTCTAGGGGTCACCGTACAAGTGACTATTTAAAAAGAACAACAACAAAAATAATTGGCTTGGAAAGATTTTCAGAATTTTTATGTCCCAATAATGACCTTATTCTGAATTTAAACCACAAACATTGTCATGCACACAGAAAAATAAACAGAAACTTATTTTACAAATATTAATCCCAAGCTGTGCAACACGGGTATGGAAAAGATCAATAATCGATTGGAGGGGGGCAGTAATGTAAACTTGAGTATTCCTTGATAAGGAAGGAACACTAAAAGCTTTGAACTTTAAAAATCCACTTAAGGGGCTGATTGTTTTATGTTTATTCATTTAGCAAATGCTTTTATCCAAAGCGATGTACACAATTAGCAATCGCCCTATCAGGCATGTTGTGATCTGTGGGGGAAACCGGAGCACCCAGAGAAAACATGCACGGGAAGAACATGCTAACTTCACGCAGAAAGGCCACAGCTGGGGTTTGAACCTGCAAGCTTCTTGCTGCAAGGCATTGGTCTAACGTGCTGATAGCTGTACATATTTAATTTGAAATATATCCTTGAGAAAATTAACCAACTATTATTAAAACTGCATGATACAAATACAAATCAGTGAGTTTTAAAATCATGGTTAAAACAGCAGATCAGGACGGTGCTGTGCAGCTCCGTCCAGTCTCTGACTTAAATATGTTTTAAGATAAATTACTGATGTTAACATTGTGAATGCACTGATATATTTGTATTTCTCTGTTGCTTTATTACAAAAAACCAGACATATAAAGGAGATGCAACCTTTTATTTTTAAAGACTGCTACATGAAACTCTGCAGTAATTAGAATATCTTGGGTGATCTCAGACTGTTTTCATAAGCTATCCTCCCAGTAACAGATTTAGGATATTACCTGCCAAATGATTAGAAACATGATCATTTTTCATCACCATTATGTACATTTCATGGTCAATGACATGACCACTGGATTGTAAAAGCCTTTGAAACAGTGTAAAAACCAGAAAAAGCAAAGTGATGGTGTACAGTCCACTAACTAATCAGATGAGTTTGCTTCTTGATAAAACAGTCAAACTGAATGTTGGTGCAGATAAGCTGTGATGAACTGGTCTGAAGGAATGTTCAGTTCATATGTTCTCCTGTCTGCTTGTCTGCCTTTTCAGACATTCTTTATGTAACCTCTGTAACAATGGACTGACTAAATGTACTTAACCTGGGGTGATTGCAGGAACATTTACCTGTTTGAGTCAATACATGTTACAGGAATAATCTGAAGTGCTGTTTAAAGTGATGTGAATTTGGACAAACATTCTCCTAATTATATGTATGCAGGGTTTTTTCTATAACTGATCAAACATCTGATCCTGACTTTCTCTCCAACATGGAGCTGAAAACGGAGACGGATCTTGCAGCTGAGTAAAATAATCATCTTTGACATGTTCCATCTGTTTCGTGTTTAATTATTTCAACTTGCAAACCAGGAATCCAGAATAATTTCCCACACATGCATACATACATACGCAGCACCGTGCATGAGAAGAATCAATAAAGTGATGGAGTGTGTTTGAAATGCTGATGCTGAAGCTGATTCCACTGACAGACTCTACAGCCTGGTTTCTAATATTAACCTCCAGCTCACCCACTTTACACTGCTGAAGCTCATAAAAGCAGTGTTAATGCATGTGATCCCTAATGAATGCTATTTAATTTCTGGTAATAACATTATCACGATGATATTAATATTTTACATTCCTAATACTTTACAATAAATTACACTTTTGCGTAATTTAAAAAAAATGCAAAACAGGACACATTTTTATTTCTTTTTTCTTTGTGTGGAAGTAAATCAGATAAAAGCCTGACATGTCAATGAACTCAAACTGTTTTCAATAAAAACAGATATAGTTTGAAAAAATTGAACAATGAAGTCAATATTTTTTCCTGGAGTTTAAAAACCAACTTAATCAAACTATTTTAAAATAAAACAACATCCCCGGTTCTAGAACATTAATGATACAGCGAGCTAGCCAAAAGATTTTAAATCGGACCACGTTTTTTTTGTTGTGTGATTTCTACTTTGTACTTGCAGTGCTGAAGAATTCACTTAAATAATTTGAATCATTACAAAGTTATCCGGCATAAGAGTTTTGTTTTCAAATATGCAACCTCCCACCACAAATAACACACAGTTTAGAGAATATATTATGCAAAGTGAAATGAATTATTGATAGTTTGGTGAGGAGAGAAAGAGAAAATTGCAGTTATTGTATTTATATGCAACAACATTACACTTCATTAGCACAATATATCAACAAACCCACTCTCAACAGGTGGACTCAGAGGACATCGGCTTCTGATTGAACAAACTAATAGGAAGAAAACTTTAAAGAAGACATAACATCAACTTTAAAGTTAGTAAATGGACGTTACAAAAAACATGAAAGTACCTTGGTAAAGAAAATCACCTCCACAACATCCAGCCAAGTCAAGTACCCTCAGACGGAGGTGAGTGGTTCACTCACTAAGTCTTCAATCCGGCAATGTTTTCAGAAATGTAATTACTAAAGGCTTACCTTGAGATGCAAATCATTATCACTGTCAATACTTAAGGGATTCTTGAATAGGTAAAAAAAAAAAAACAATGATGGCACAAGAATGAGAAGAGTGGAAAAAAAGGAAAGTACGGACTTGTGATCCAAATCTACAGAGCTTGTTTTGCTTTTATATTTTGCTTCTAATTTGAGTACATTTTCATAATTTGAACTTATAAACATCAGTCATATGAAAAATAACTGATCATGTTGCTTGAGGTCCAGCCCTGACCTGAACTGACCTCATGTTGTTAAGTTTACAGGCTACCAGTGACTGGGTCCACTGTGGGCTGTCTCTTGTCTCAGATCCAGTTGATGGTGTTCATGGACTGAATCTCAAAATGTAGTTGTAAAGAGAGGGTGTCTGTGTTGGGAAGCTCTAGGTCTCTCCTCTCAAATAGAGCATAGAGGAGATCAAGTTTCTTGGTGTCTTGTTCTCAAGTGACAGTAGGATGGAGAGATTAACCAACAGATTGACCCAGTTATGAGGAAGTTGCTCTGGCCTGTTGTGAAAATGAGCTGAGTTGAAAGGCAAAACTTTTGATTTAATAGTCTACGTTGCAACTTTCACTATGAAATTTCAATCATGACTGAAAGAACAAGCTCTCAGATATAAGCAGCTGAAATGGGCATTCTCTATTGGCTGGCCAAGCTCAGCCTAAGAAATAAGGTGAGGACCTCCATCGCCCTAGGGGAGCTCTGACTAAACTCAACCAACTTCTATTAATGAGAAAGTGGTACAGGGACCTGGTCACCTTTCACTAGTTTTCTGAGAAGAAGGCCCAGAGGTTGACTCAAAACTTGCTGGAGGATTTAAAAATCCTCTTTGGGTTGGGAAGGCATTGGAGGAGGAGCTAGAGTGTCTCTAAACAGGAGGACCAGCCAACACAAACAAATCAAGGGTCTCTGTCAGGAAACGTGTTAATATGTGGATGGAATCTAACAAATGTGTTTTTATTAAATTACATATTTTCACACTTTACAGTGACCTTTACACTGCAGCTCCAGCAGCCAGGTGATGGTACATTATGGTGAGCTGAGGTAAAGAGGTCTGCTGCAGGCAGCCAGCATTTTCACATTTAACATTTAACACAAAGTTTTAAGCAGAAAGATACCAAAACGTATGTGATGTTATTTCTGCAACATTTGTCATGTGAGCTTGTTAAAGCCTCTGTAGCTGTATGTGCAATGTGAGATGTTCTGCTATTAAAACTAAATAATAGGACAAAAATGATCACATATGAATGAGTACTCATGATTTCAGATTACATAATTATAATGGAAGTTTATATGTGGTGATTTTACAAACTTTTACAGAAAATGCACTAAATATTGTTATTGGTATATTACATGACTTGCATCAGGAATTTAGATTTTGGAGCCATCAGAGCTCTCTGTTGAGTCAGACGTATCCTTCACACTACCTCACCTCCTCATCAGTCTCCTCTGAATGCTTTGATGTCTTTTTTTATCATTGTTTTTGTTCATCTTTTATTACGTGTTGCTGAACTGCAGTGCAGGTTACGAGTGAAGTGGAACTTGCTTTGTAGAGCATGTTTCATCGCAGTATGAAAATATTTCAACAAAAAATGTTCACAAAATAATGGCTACCCAGAACTTTGTCCGCTGTTGTTGAGAGAATGTCACAAATCACACTAAACAGCAGATTGTACCCTGTGAACCTCGTGCCTGAAGAGAGCTCTAATTTCAGCGACCAGATGTTGCTGGGACATTGGGCGAATTGCACTCAGCTAAATAAAAATGTGATGTTTTCCAGGGACAAAACCAAGAAGCATCCTCAGCTGTCCTCAATAACTTCCCACTGAATATCTATTTTAGGAGATCATGCTTTAAAATATGCAACTGTTACACTGATCGTGCATTCTGCTATAAGGGAAATTAGTTAATGTTTATTGCCTACTAATGATTTATAGATTAAACGGTCTGGCCCCTAGAAACTGAATAAAGAGTACCATGAAGTACAGACTGAGTTAAAGGAGGACCTGTTCTTTAAAGAGAGTGATGTGGAGAGAACAGACACAGTGGTGTGAAAGACTGTTCCCTTCTTTCCTGATTTAATATGTTTTTTATGTTTGTTAAACTTAAAAATAATAAAAATATAGATATCCTTTATTGTCCCTCAGTGGGGAAATTCAGTTCCCCAAAGAGACAGGCAAGTCAAAGCATACAGATTCACACAAGTGTTAAATATATATATATATATATATATATATATATATATATATATATATATATATATATATATATATATATTTATATATAAAAATAGAAAATAAGAATTAGCGACTATAAAATAAGGGCAATATGAAATGTTTCAGATCATCAAACTAACTGAAATATTAGAAAAGATACCACAAGTAAACACAAAAAGCTGTTTGTAAATGAAAGTGTTTTTTTTTATTAAGGGGGAAATAATCCAACCTTTAAACCTAATAACTGGTTGTAACGCCTGGTAACAGCTACAATCAAGTGTTTGTGATAAGTAGTAAGGTGACTAGTTTTGGCCCATCTCTTCTTTACTGAATTGTTTCAATTCAGCCACATTAGAGGGTTTGTTAACATGAAGGGCCAGTTTAAGGTCAAAGGTCAGACATACTCCTTTAAAATAATCTGGTAGACAGCAGAATTTGCGGCTCCATCAGTTACAACAAGTCATCCAGGTCCTGAAGCAGCAAAGCAGCCCCGGACCATCACACTACCACCACCATGTCTGACTGTTGGTATGATGACGCTTTTATTAGTTTGACTCCAGATGGAACCTTCCAGAATGTTACGCCTTTGTCTCCTCAGTTGACAGAATATTTTCCCAAAGGTCTTGGGTCACCATGATGCCTTTTGCTATTGTGATACAGGCGTTTGTGTTGTTTTAAATCTGGACAGGTGTTGACCTGGGAACTCTCTCATGGAATCTTTTTTGTTTCATCTCTTTCTTATTGCTGAATTATGACCTCTGACCTTAACTTTAGCTAAGCAAGGCCTGCGGTGCTTTAGATGTTGTTCTGATTTCTTTGTTTTTGAATTCCTTTAGAACAGGGCATTATGGGTTGTTTTTAGATCGTTGAGCCTACTTTATGTTGTCAGACAGGTTCTATTGAAGGGATGTCTTATTTTTGCAGGTCTGTCAGTAACTGGGTCTTGGTTTGGCTACTGGAAATGAACTCATCATTCCAAATAAAGTGGTTAATCACAATGAATTCATGATTTAACAAGGGGGGCAATTACTTTTTCCACATAGGGCCCAGTTAGCTTTTCATTTAACAATGACATCATCATTTGAAAATAACATTTTGTGTTTACTTGTTTTATCTTTTGTCTGATTTTTAAATGATCTGAAACATTTAATTCTGGCAAACCTAAAAAGAAAATAGTAATTCAGGAAAGGTGCAAACACTTTTTCAAGCTACTACATGTTTTTGCTAGTAAATATTTAGAGATGAAAATGAATGTGTGCATTCTAGCTTTAATTATGTCACCACTGCTTCCTGCCTTTTTGGTGTAGGAAGAATCACAAATAATGTCCCGATTTGTTTCTGAGGCTGAAATATTTGCCGACATTTATCATTTTCATCTGGTTTTTATTCATGCAAAGAGATTATTTTGCAAACATGATCCTGTTTATCTCAAATAAATGTGGGTATATCATGAATTAACCTTTTGCTTTGAGTAAAGTTTTTTAACAAATCAAAAAGGAAGACAGAAAAAGCACTTTAGATACCAACTGCACTCAGAACTAAATCAGGCTTTCAGCTTTTATGAGGACTTTAACAAGCCCCTCAAATATTTTAGACACTGAGCTAACAAACATTGCTATCTAGAGGTCTCTAAATAAATTCTTGATCTAATTGAACTCTGAAAGAGCAGCTGCTCCCGCACAATGAGGATTAGTTCTAAGCTCAATGGAGGGAAAACGTGTCTAAACAATGCAAATATAATGATAGAGAGCTACCTAAAGCCTCACTAAGCATCACCTGATCTGCAAACTGACTTGACCCAAACAGCTAACATCATTATGCGCAACAATGATCATCTGTTATGAGAAAACCAAACACACCATGTTACAATGATCCCTCACAGTTCTTTGACTCAGTTAAATGCCTCTAACCAGTCTGTAAAGTGAAAAGAACACACAACGCTGCTTTGATTTTTTTACAAATATGTGCATGTGGTAATAAAAAGTTGACATGTTTTGCTTTTTCAATGACTAAAACTCCACAAAAAGACTTAAAATGCTGCAGGATTTTGTTATTTTACCAAAACACTGCTCTGAAATTCACATTTGCAGACAACAGAAATGATGCTGGCTGGCTTTATCCTTCATCGCAGTAGTAAAGAGTGAGTTATGTGAACTAGTAAATGAGGTAGCAGAGTTTGAGATTTCTCTGGGGCTGAGCTATTTATTTCTCCTGTATAACTAATGACTCTGTAGCCCTTTGAAGAGGATGGAAGTTTGACGGAGTGGCAGCATTGTGAGCGCGCAGGCTGCACGCTTTCCCCACAGGAGCGGCCTGTGTAGTCTGGCTTCCCAGCTAGACGCTTCACTCGCTGCTGAGCAGAGCTGGGGCTTTTTTTATGCAGGTGGGGAAAAAGAGTTCTAACTGAACCCGTGTTAGATCACAGCGCCAAGCAGCTGGTGAACAACACATGCTCAAACAAGCACACACAAACTTACTTTTCTGGCTCAATGGACAATCTGCAGTGACACAGGCAGACAGAGGGAAAGATTTGGAAAAAAGAGAAATTACATTTTATGGGTCAGCTGTCTTTAAATAACTTTTCCATTAGAAGTGAAGGTTAAAATGGCATCAAGGCAGGTTTTAGATAGATGCTGTTATGTTTTTATTGCACATAATACAACCTTCACCAGAGGATAAGCAATTAGCTTTACCCCAGTCTGCAAGCATGTCCCTCAGAAAGCAATGGAAGCCATTGTTGAGATGTGTTGCTCTGTGGCTCAACTCCTTAATAAATGCAGTTTGACCTTTTCCTGATCCCTTAAGTATTAAGATTCCTAGAATCCGCTTGCAGAGTTGCAAAAGTAGGCTCTAATCAGTAAAACAATTCAGGGGGATACTCGATATATTGATGCACCGCAGACTGATTAGATTCAACGTGGACGTGTCCTTCACCGCGTCCTTCATACACAGGTAAATTCTAATCCAATTGTCTTTGAGATTCAATCATCTCCGAGACTCTTTAAGCATCACACATTTTTATGCATCGAAATGAGAGGCGCATACATATTCATGTGCAGGACAAAGCTAAACATTCCAGGATAAATAAGGATGTGGGAAGGAATGGATTTTATGGAAATATGATGATTGAGCTCAGGAAATGTTCAGTTTTTTGTTTTTTTAGCTGACTCATGGGAAAGAAAGTTTCCTTCTCAAGTTTGCTGTTTGTGTGGTTTTGGATAAACTGTGGTTTTTCTAGTAAAAATGTAGAAACAAATTATACGTCTCCCTCCCTCCTTCCTTAAACATTTATAATCAGGACTCATTTTTCTTTTAAACTTTTGTTAGCAGGGTACAGGATGTGCACAACGCCAGCATCAAGTTTAGATAACCCACTTGAATAATGTGTCTCCTGGAACAAGATGGCCTAACCAACCTTTTCCCACACAGAGGAGATTTTGTCTCTGCAACTGTCACTGCTGCATACCCCTTTGAACTTTAGTACCTATTTGCTTCTTCTGGAAACCTACATACCACTCCTGCTCTGTAGGCCTCCTTCACGGCTTCTCTAACCCTATCCACTGGTTTGGTGGTTACCACCATGACTGGCAGTGCAACCTTGCGGTCACAGCTGACAACAGCCACCTCAACAACTGCAGAATGGAACATGGTCCATTTGAACTCGATGTCCCCCCACTGCCCTACATGTGTTCCTTAGCATTTTCATCACTGCTGCTCATTGGATATTTAGACCTATCTCTGTAAATACCTAGAGATGGTTGTGGGTGAAATTCCTGCTACACTTTGTGAAAAACAGTTGCACCAACAACCATGTTTAAAGTCACTTAAATCCCATTTCTTCATCATTCTGATGCTCAGGTTCAGAGAGTTGTCTTCACCATGTCTAGATGCCTGAATGCAGTGAGTTGCTGCTATGTGATTGGCTGAAAGCTATTGACAACGAATAACACTAAAACAGGTATATCTAATAAATTAGCCAGTAAGTAAAAGTCCTATTAAACAATATTTGAAGACAAAATTATTTTCATAATGACTTCTACAGTCAATTCTAGTCCTTGAGGGCAAGGTCTTGCATGTTTTAGCTGTTTTCCTGCTCCAACACACCTGATATAATGATTGAATCACATATTCAGCATGTCCTCAAGTTCTTCAGAAGCCTGTTACTCACTCATTGATTCACACCAGGTGTGTTGGTGCAGGGAAACATAGAAAACATGCAGGTAGTGTCCCTCATGGACCAGGATTGAATAGCCCTGCTCTACATTATGAAGGTGATACTGCAAAATATATATGATTTTATGTTTTTGATCAGAACTTTATTGCAAATTATTT
Source organism: Callopanchax toddi (assembly GCA_006937965.1). NCBI lineage: Eukaryota > Metazoa > Chordata > Actinopteri > Cyprinodontiformes > Nothobranchiidae > Callopanchax > Callopanchax toddi. The sequence continues at coordinate 275,129 of SSNR01000395.1, forward strand.
ATGTAGATTTTCATTGACTGATTTTATTTTTACTAATTTGTTACTTAACTCAGCCTCAAAATTTCCCTACGTAAAAACACAGACTTAAAAAAAAGAAATCAGCTATAGCTAATAATTAGTTGCCTTAACGTACTATAACAATGCTAACCTATTAAAAACAGCTGGGAATTACCCTCATTATGGTATAAAATCACTGTACATTTATATAAAAATATTATTGATAGATAGAGATAATTACCAAGCAAATCCATATTTAACACTGCTTACTTTCTTTTATGAGCTGATGCTCAAGTGATCAGGCTCACAGCGTGCCACATCTAAAATAGTCAGGCAGAAACATTTTTCAACCTTTCTAATGGAGAATGATACAATTCTCTGACCTCTGTTTTGTAAGACTGTCAACAAATCCTTCATGATCTAATATCGTCATACTGACAACCCTATTCTAAACATGAAGACATTATTTTATTACATCTGTACCAGTTGATTTCAGTCAACATTTTGTTCTACAGCATCATATTCTGTACAACTTTCCATCCATCCAAGAGAAGTGAAACAGACTTTTATAAGTATTTGTATTTATGATGTGATTTGGGTAGTGTAATGCCACGCCATGCAGTTAAGCAATAAGTGATAGGCTTAAGGAGAAGAGTCTTATGGTCTACATATCACAGCTTTGGCTCAGCACTTAATTTGCCTCCCACTGTATGAAAGTGACAACACAACAAGTCATCTAAATTGCCACTGAATAAACTGGAAAGTATTCCTCACTGTCCTTACAACCTTTCAATATCTAATTAATAGGAACGAGCTGTGCCTCATGGGAAATGAAATGTGTTAACCATCCAAATCAACATAAAGGCTAAACAAAAAAGAAAACAAATCAAGTAAGCAATACAGTAAAGATGGGGGGTAAAACAAGATAAAACAAGAAGACTGTGAGAGAAACCATTCAGACAGTGTACAAATGGGTAGATGGAAAGGGGAAAGGTCACGGACCGGCAAAGTCTGAGGGCAGGTGGGGAGATGAGAAAGGAGTGAAGGGATGCAGGGAGGGCGATTAAGGAGAGAAGATGGGGTTGGCCTGAACAGAAAATCAGGAAAAAAACTGAAAGATACTGGGATTGAAAGTTGCTGATAAGTAAAAAAAACTGGTGAGTTTAGAGAGAAAAGAGAACAAAGATATAAATATATGAGAGTAGAAGACTAGTGACAGAAGAGCAAAGGATTGCAGCTGAAGTTACAGAGAGGTAAAAAGCAGGGTTGATGGTCACAGAGGGATAGTTCATATTTAGACAGTTCCCCACTGCAAACAGCTTTGCTTCTACAGTCATCCTGGCACATCAATTAGTTCAACTAATTCCCACTTCCATCTGCTATGCAATTTCAGATGCACCTCTGGAGTAGCAAAGGCTCAGGATTTATTTTGGGGGGGAGGGATGTTGATTTGGAAAATATGGGAATAATTTGCTTAATTGAAGCACCTAATGTTTCCATAATTCAGCAGTGGAAGTCCCAGAAGTGATCAGGTAGACTAAGTGTGATCACACTCCTCTCTCCTCAGAACAAGTGCTCTCTCCTCACCAGCTTGATGGATTTTGCCTCTAAATGAGAACCCGTTTCTAAAGGAGCTGCCTATTTTACAATAAAAGGCTGTCTTTCATATCAATAGGAGTCAGAGAATAGAAAATGATGCTGTTCTTACCTTCATAAGCTACCTTAAATCCATGAGCGCTTACTGCAAAGTCACTGGTAAGCCTCAACGAAAAAATGGAGCCAGAACTGGTAACAGGTGGAGGGATGGTAAATCCTGTTAACCTGCAAATGAGAGAAACAGACCTCAGTACTGAATGTATGATTTCACTCAAGCCATCAGATGTACACCCATCAATGCATATTGTACTGTGAAGATATGAAGAGCAAGTCTGCATGATTGTAGGAAAATAAATAAGAGGTAGTTAAATGATGATAAGACTCAGGATCCATCATCACTACTGGAGACTGGAGATTTAGATGCTTTCCAAGAAAAAACCCAAAAGCTTCAGCTTGTTTTGACCTTTTTAAGAGTAAAACATTTGACAGCTTTAGAAAAGATTAGAAACTTGAGACCAACCATGATAAAATGTATTGTTAATGGTAAATCAGATGAGAAGTAAAGAAAACTTTACATCACAAATACATTCCTTAAAAATAACGACTGGGCAAAGACATCAGGACAGAGGTTAAGCATTGTTGAGTCCAATGAAAGTGAACTGCTCTAAGAGTTGTGATGCAATCCATCCAGCAATAATACACTGGATACTGTTTAATAAAAAGCCCAAATGGGAGCCCTTTCCTATTGTTTTGAAGGTGTTTGAGAGCTTGCAGCATTGTAGCGGACTGATTCATTACTGCATTTCAAATTAGGTGCAGATCCAAACAAATCCATTTGCTTTCACGACATCGTAAACAAGATGTGTGGCTGATCATTCCTCAGCAGCAGTCGCTGCTGTTCGATCTGCTGGGAGCCGGCCGGCCGCCCGGCGGAACACGAACTAAACTTGTGCCTGCTAGTTGTCTCGTGTTCCATTACTTCTTATTGCTAGTTTTGGAGCCCTTTTGAGACTGAATCTCAACTTGACAATAAGCCAGGTAAATAATGTCCATGGCGGGCCAAATGCGTAAAAAAAAGAAACCCTCCCAGTGACAGCAAAGGAGAGGGTTCTGTATTTACAGCTTCAATAGAGTTTCCAATTACAGCACTGTGAACTGTGCAGTAAATAATTACCCTTTTTCGCAGGTACTCGCAGCATGCCAAGACTCTACCAGGAGTGAGTCGTGATGCAATTTTAAGCACAGGAAACATAACTTAAACGTGACCTTGTAAGAAGTGCGATCACTCAAAAGACCATTGTGCTTAATTTAAAAGCAACTGTGGTTTAAATTAAAAGTGAAGGCAAGCTTGTGTTGAACAAGATAAATCTTTGTTGGTGGGTTTTATACAGAGAGCAAATACCAATAGAACAAGGGTAGAGCACACTCTGTTTTGTCACTTTTAAGCCCTTTTCTAAATGTTTCTGACCAGTAACATCTGTTTGGGTCGTATCCAGACAGGATAGAAGCTCAATAATAAAGACAGAGGTATTTATTTTGTTGAATGCACACAACTTTTTTCTGAAAAAAAAAGAACTAAACATTAAGATTCAGTTCACACACAAGCTGGGTTATAAAGTTCTTTGCAGTCTGGAAAAATACCTAAAATCTCACATGAAAATGATACAAATAGAGACGTGTTCAGTCTGACCTCGGCTTTGAGCCACAACACTGAAAAGGCTGCGGCCTGTTCTTAGTCCTATTTCAACAGGAGGTTAGGGGGTAGGAGGGAGCCACAATGCTTTTTGCACAATGAAATGAACTTTTGCCGAATCACAGTTTGAAGTCAAGCTGGGAAACTTTTTAAAATGGTCCCCTTACCCAACGTGTGGGGAGGAAAAATCAGAGGGGGGACTAATTGTTGGGTCAAGCAAACAGAAAAAAACTGAACAATCAGCAGTGGTAAAGTGCATGCTCACATGGACATCAATGGCACCCACCAGCTTGAGAGCAATGCTGCTACCCAAGGTTGCTAAAAAGCTTCGACCCATCATGGTCACAGGGAAGGAAAAACAAGACAAAACTGAAAGCCTAAATTAGTTTTTATTAAGTTTTCTTTTGCCATCTTTATCATGTTACTGCACTTGACAGTGAAGATAAAATGTGCAGAAGAGATAAAAGATGTGCTGCTATGGCAACGTGAGATACAGAGAAACAAGGACAAGAGGGAACAGATGCAGCAACTCAGTCAACTGGCTGATGTGGAACATTTGGTCTGAAAAGTGAAATCTGAGATATTCAGCCTCCTAAAAATGTGCAGAACAGAATTCATTGATCAAATGTGGACCAAGACTTTAGTCACAAAGTTTCCTCGAACATTTATTCACTAGAAAAAGTAGCTGCAACTTCATAGAGGTGCCATTTAGCAGCTTAAAAACCCGAGGAAGTCTTTCTCTTTTCTTGCAGCTCATTGACTGTCCCTGTGTGCTTCATTTTTAGATGCTCATGTATCACGCTTGTGCTGCAGTGGTAAGCTAAAGAAACCTCGCAGAGTAAACAAACATCTTTTGAACATACTGTTCTCTAGCTTGAAGTAATCCTAAACTTTTTACTCATTCCATCTTTGGAAACGGTTACAACTCAACTAGTGTGACAACTGCAGCCAGGTGGCACCATCTAATGTTTGGAGCAGAACTGAACTAGCATACATAATGCAGATTAGTGGTGTGGAAGAAACAAGTTTTCAGTTATAATGTTCAAAAAAATTAAAATAGACAATGTATTAAATATGTATAAAGCAAAAAATATTGGCGTAAACTAATTCTCATGGCTGGTATTATCCACTAAGCCAATAAGCAGCTCTAATCTCAAACAATTTTCGAAAATATAAAGTTAAATGAAAACCCTGAATTCACATTGACGAGATTTGAAGAATAATTATGACATCTTATTGTGTTTTGGTTTGTTTAAAAACAACAGGCATATTATTACCTGAGTAACTGTAAGTCTCTGGCAAAACAACAACAGGAAGCCAGCCTCTCCATCATCTGGCATTCTCTGCAGCCTGTTGCTTTGGAAATGAGAGCATCAGGTGAACAAATGGAAAATGTCACTAACAATTAAACAGGCCTGCTGTCCTCTTTGACACAGGGAGTTTGTGACTTAGATATCAGACACAGGTCAGCAAAAAAATCACACTTCTAGTTGAGATTCCACTAAGGTGCTAAATGCTATCTCACCTTGGTAAGAAGGCCAGATTCAAAGGACAACAAAATATAAAACAGGGCAGTTTGGATTTAAAAAAAAAATACATGTTTACATTTTATTTTTATTATTTTATTTTAGTTATTTATTTTTAATATATTAAGGAATATTTAGCTATTAAAACATTTGGCACTTGACAATGATCTAAACTAAATTTTATTTCACTCCAGCTCATTGGCTCATGGTGTCCATTGACATACCACATTTAGAAAAAACTACAAAAGTTCAAGTTGAAGCAAAACATGCGCCTCCTAGTGACTGGTTCCAGTACAGTCCAGGCACGTTTATTATTTAGTTCATGTGTTCAAATGTTCATTTTTCTACACTGTTTAGTTGCTATTTGTTCTTTCATGTTAACAAAAACACCACGATTGTGTTCACCAGTGGTGCAAAGTCGTTCAGTACCCATAATGCTTTGAGTAAATAAGCCATGGTGTCTTTAATTCAATAGATTTTATTAGAAAGGACCTTATTTTAGCTCATACGTCATGAACTGCATCTGAACACAGTCTGGAAATAACATCCCAGAATCCTCAGTGGTTTAGGCAGCAGCTTGAGTTTTACTGGAGAACAATAATGATTACAACTGTTTTTATAAGCTTCAGATGTTTTCAGGAACATGTGCATATTGGAGACTCTTATTTTGAAGAATGTAGACAGTTCTCAGGGTTCAGCTGTGGACGATGCTGCAGGAATAAATTTAAAAACTATTTTATTATAGTTTACTTAGTAATAACCACCCAAAACCCTCTGTTACAATAATATTAATGACTGGAATGATTTTTCTCAACTATTTGACTTCATTCTGCAACAACATATTGACTTTTTCCCCTCTACATTTCAACCTTAATCTAGATACTTCCTTATATTTTTCTCTGAGTGTCCCTAAAATGTCATCATTAGAAGCAAATTTATATCATCTCTATGTCAATGATGGGAACTGACAGAATCTTTGAGAGTATTTAGAAACTACCTATATTAAGATCTGCAGTTCATGAGCAGAAATATCACTTTAGAAAATTAGGTTGGGGCCTACTTCACGCTCACAGATTTAGGTTAAATTTAAGTAAGATATTAATTTCTTACTAGTGACCTTCAAGGCAGTTGGACTGTTTTATAAATAAATTTGTGGAGAAACTGATAATTTGATTTTAAAAAATAACCTAATTTACTTTTACTAGAAAAACCCATACTTTTCTTGGACATGCAGGTGCTTCTACAGCCAAACAAGGTCAGACCTGCTTGCTTTGAGGGAAGTTAAATAATAAATTGCATGCGGCTCTATGAATAGAAATTACAAACCACTATGAGCGTGACTCAGATAAAAACCAGGTGTCGTGCATCTGTATTGGTTTCCAAGTCAACCAGAAGTGTCAGAGTGTGTTTAGAGACACCAGCTGTTTGAGCAGCTACAGCGTCCCCTGTTTATGAATCACAGCAACAACAGTGGCAGGAGAATGACTGTATGTGCCCGGGAACAGAGGGCCAATAATTGGCTGGACAGATGCAGCCTTTACTTCCACCTGAACACACTACATCAGCCCTGAAGGCAGCTGTCAGACATTCCCGCCACCTGATTAGTGTGTCAGAGAACCAGTAAGCTATACAAAAATATGGAAAAAATGTACCACAATTTGTCCACGTCCCTGTCTGTCTACCACCATCTGCCTCTCTCTCTAGTTCTCATCCACTCTTCATGTTTCACACAGCATGGGTTTTTTTTTTTAAGTGTAACTTTTCTTTTTTTTTATCCCTTGCTGGATCACATTTCCTGTTGCTTCGCCTCTTTGTATCTCTTTGTCTCTTCCCACCTCGTCTTGTTGCTACACCCCCTTTGAGTGATGGAATAAAAAGGAGCAAACAGGAGACAGAGCAGGTAAAGGACTTTTAAGTGTTCTGACTGATCTTACCAAGCTACCAATTAAAGTAAACTGCTTGCCTTTGGTTTATTGTTAGATACAAAACAAAGGCTGTTTGTTGCTGAGGTGAATAATGACCTTCATATGAATAGACGTTTAAAAACACAAAAGATACAAATCAGCAGGAGGTTATTAATATACTCAATAAACATCCTGAATTATTACTGGGACACAAATTATTTACATTCTATATTGTTGATTGTGAGATAATCAGTGTTGGGCAAGTTACTTCAAAACTGTAATGCATTATTTATTACTTACTGTCATTTTAAAGTAATCCCTTACATTACAATATTACTGTTTTTTAAATGTAAGGCATTACACTACTTTTGCATTACTTTTAGTTACTCTCACCAAAATAACTGTAAATATGGATTTGATCATAAATGTAGCTCATGACTCTCAGTGAGCTCATTTCACATCCAGTGGAAAGTGATGTGATGGATACATGGATATCCAAGTCATCCATAACCCATCCATCCATCATTTATCCATCCATCCATCCATCCATCCCTTTATCCATCCATCCATCCCTTTATCCATCCATCCATCCATCCCTTTATCCATCCATAATTTATCATCCCTTTATCCATCCATCCATCCATCCATCCATCCATCCATCCATCCATCCATCCATCCATCCATCCATCCATCCATCCCTTTATCATCCATCATTTATCATCCATTTCTCCATCCATCATTTATCCATCCATCCATTATCATCCATCCATCCTTTATTATCCTCCATCCAACCATCATTTATTCATCATATCTACATACAGTATACATCTATACACACACATATATATATATACCTGAGGCAGCTTGTGTACATGGGAGTCCCTATTCATTAGTTTGACTCCTACCTCTACCTGTGCGCATCAATCTCTACCTGTCTGCTCCTCCTCCCTCCTGCAGCGGACGCTGCATGACACGCGCTTTCCTCTGCTCGGTGCGCGAGAGAGCAAACTCTCCAACTTCTGATGTGAATAATCCAGTCTGTTAGAGCGACTCTTTATCACGAAACTTCTCAGTTTGCTTCACTTTCCGAGCGGTGCGCTGCAGGCCTTGGTTACCGGGAGCGCACACGACTTGGGCAGCACAGGCGACTTGTGCGCGCTCCTCCGGCACTGTTTGGAACCACGCATGAGTTTGCTGCGTGGCCCAGACAGAACCGGACTCCTCTCTGCTCTGTCTGACTACCGGAAGTGAAACATTTGGCGCTGAGTGACGTTTCTCCTCTGGAAAACCACCACTTCAATCCGGGTTAAACGTGCACTATAATGCGCGCGTTACTGACTTTGTACCGAGTAAAATATTACAGATTTTTTTTCTGTAATGCCTTACATTACCACGTTACAGAAAAAAGTAATCCATTACGGTAATTAAAGTTATTACTTTTGTAACTCGTTACACCCAACACTGGAAATAATAGTTAAATAAAAAACATAATTACTTGTTATTTGAATGAGAAATAAACAAGCTTGTGTCATGTTATATCACTCTTAGAAATAAGGGATGGATTATCACTTTTTTTTTTATTTGATCCTGTACTAACAACTAGGGCAGACATAATGGTGGATATGAGTGCCTTACAGAGGCAGAGCAGATTTACCCTGCAACAAAAGCAAGAAGTTCTCCTGTGTGTTTGTGTGTGTGCATAACTCTGCCTATAGTTATGTATCAATGTATTTCTACATTGAAATTAAAGTAAAAATTAATGTGACTGCTGTCTTTTTCTGACTGGCACCTGGTAGTAGTACACTACTAACAGCCACGAGGTGGCGATAATGCACTAAGGCTGGAATCCCTGACCTTTTCTTTTCACAAATGAGTCAGTTAAAGACAAAATTTCCATGTACTGCTGGGGTTAATCAGTTTTATGCATATTTCAATTTTTTGTCACATGATGTGAGTAAATATAATAGCTTTTTATAATAAAACACCCCTTCAAAACTATGTATATAAAAAAGTGCAGAGATTTTTTTCTTCTTCTTTTAGTTTTTGTTGTTTAAAAATTAACTACCTGCCCAAAAATAAATTAAGGTTCTACAAATGCCTCTGTCATCACAGTTTCAATGAAAAGGATTACAAAACAAAAACTGAGTCACAACAGAGCCGCTTTTACTGTCAGACACTCCACATTAATCACCGGACCGGAGAAAAATAACTGAACTTAATTATATCACAAGCTAGCAAAATTAACAACAGCAAAACCTTTGTTCCATTAGAGAGTGTTTCCAGCAACAAAATGTAGTAACTGGACAACATTCACCTCAAGTTTACCTAAAAATGAAATAGATAGCAGGTCACCATCCTGACACAGCTGTTAGCATGAGACTTCGTTAAAGCTAACTTGATCAATTCATTCATGGATGTATTGACTTCCTTCAAAAAAGTTTGTTTCATGTTATATTAACTTATTTCATGTGTTTTTCAGCAATGTAAAAAAAAACAACCTGTTCCCATAACTTTTATTGAGCTACATTAATTAGCAGTCCAGCTAAATGTTCTTTGTGAAAACCTTGTTTTTGTGTCTACTGTTGAGCTGAATAGTAAAAAAAAAAATACACAATTGCCACTGATTTCTGTATTTCTGTATTTGCTTGAAATGCTGAGGTGTATTAGAGAAAAACTCATGAGAAACCACAATTTTTAAAATGCGCAACTCCTAAAAGAATCTAAATAGTCAGCCCATCCTAACTGTACAGGCACTTGCTTAGACTTCTTGGTTTGTTTTCTCTGAGTAAATTGAGGCTTTGTTATACACACACTCATGTGCCCATCTCTTTATAATACAGAGTCAATTTCATTCATAAAGGTGACCGCAACAAAGTCCTAGAAATATTTGAACAGCAACTGAAGTGAGAGGGATTTACCTAATCGCAGTGTGCAACAGAAAAGTGTCTGAATCTGTTCTAATAGATCGTTTCACGCTTCTACATTTCACCAGGAACTGAGAACAACCACTATGAAACCATCTGGAGGTGGCAGCTGTGGGATATTTGAGCTGCTAAAGTACCATAATAAATATAATCTTTATTGTATCATTTTCTTAAAAAAATTGTCCATAACTTTAATCCCACTCATTTTTGACAGACACAGAACTAAAACGCAAAGGCAATAAGACCAGAAGAAGGACGCTTTATTCTTGACCACTACATCAAACAAGCAGGTTAAGTTTCTTTAGATGGATTTTTTTTCTCCAACAACAAAAAAGGAAAACCACTTATGAAAGAGTGAATAAACATCTTAGTCAATTCTTCACCGAATGAAAGTAGAACCAGTAAATCAAATGTCTCATGATGCCAAACACAACCACAGGTAATACAGTTCATAGGGAAACCATCTATCAAGTTATACTGAGAGAAAAAGTTTAAAACATCACAGCAGTACAAATACATGTTCTATAAACATTTGCACTGCCATTTATCTCATGGAATGCAGTAACTTTGGCTGCAATGACCTGCAGGAATGTCCTCAGGTTGCACTGGAGACAGCTGATGATGATGGTGCTGCAAATAACAAAATAATTCTGTTCAAAACTGCATAATGCAAAACTGATGGTGATCTAAATGTTTATTAAAAGAAATAGTTTGCATGATCTGCTATGAAATGTTTAAGAATGGAGTTTCCATAAGATTAGAAAACACTAACAATTTCATTGTCAGCAATCATCAGCATAGCAGAAACAAGTTTACATATATATGCATTGTTCTGCTTTTCTTTAGAAATCTCAGTTTTTAGATTTTAACGATGAAAAAAAACTGTTGGAACACTTCACAAGAGAGGCAAACATGACAACGTCTTTAGGTCTGATTTCAAAAGATAAATGTTTAAACCTTTGCCTTCAGCTGAAATTCCTCCCTGAAGATTCTATTTAGATTCATGTCTGTTCACTTCAGACTTCACTGTAATAAATGAAATTATATGTATTTTTGTTTGGCCAGTGTAGCTGAATCTGATTGAGTTTAAAGTTGAACAAATGTTGTTGCACAATAATTGGAGCGTAGATGTTGCAACAATATTTTTATGAACTAAAAAAACAATAACTGAGACTTTTATAGTCATCACCAACAATTACTGTCACCAGTTGTGAGTTTCATCAGATAAAGTCTTTAGTTCTGTTTCTGAGCAGTGTAAATATCATAACATCATGGAAAAACGGACAACTTTAGTTATTTTATCCTGTTAACATCTTCTGGGTTCTGGCCTAATCAGTTTAAACTTTAGTTGAAAAAGGCAATTGTGTCAAGTTTGTGCCCCAAAAAAAGAATAGATGAACCTGAATGTGAACATCTGGGTATTACCAGATAAAAGTACTAATAGGTGTGTAAACAGTTATAGGGATAGAAAACAGGCGTAGACTGAAAATGACAAGGCCTGATTGGTCAGGCATTTCACATTCCTTAATCCCACATCATGTCAGAATCACTTTAACACAGAGATCATTTTAACAAAGACAAGGGTCTTCCTGAGTCACTGAATAAAATAAAATAAAAAACAACTTAATCCTGAATTTACCACAGCTGATGTCACTAAATCACAGACTTCTCCTTTTACATTTAGAGGGACAGGTTTGAAAATAAGGAACTTTTATGAGAACCAGAACAGTTCTTGATATAAACTTCCAAAGAAAGATGCCAATGAGGAAACATGATGAATGGTTTTAGTCCCTTCAAATAAAGATCATGTCACTGAATTCATTACATTAAATCTCCTCCTGTTGTTTGGAAGGTTAAAGGATTGATCAGTGATGAAATGGTGTCTACTTCTACTTTTGATGCATCTGTGTGAATTTGAGCTCTCAGGATGTTTCTGTACACCTCTTCATTGATCCTGATACTTCAGCTGTGAATCAATAAATGCCAGAAGTGTGCCGGGAACGCTGGCAGTCTGACAAGCCTGAGCCATTACTGAAGCTCCACCATTCTTCACATGAGATTTTATGCTTTGGGTTTTTGCCTTCCGCTCTTTTTACCCAATCACTTATTCTTGATTTTAAAAACTATATATTTATCAGTGTATAAAACTGCTAGTAAAAGTTCTACTTGTACCCTGTTTTTCTTTTTTTATTTATTTATTGCTGTTTGGTCTTTTTGCTTTGGACTGGAGGGCTTTTATCTTGTAGGGAATTTTCTGATCTGCTCACAAAGTCCTGAAAACATGTACCCTGCACCCTGCAGAGCAGGCCACGCTTTCTTTACAAAAAGTTTTTGTAATTACTCAGTAAATCATTTCTGCCTTGCTCTATAAACCAGCTATGTTTCCATTTCATTTTCAGGATATGTATCTGTCTTTTAATAAATTAAGCTTGTGATTCCTGCCAATCAATTAATCATTTTTTAGATCTTAATAACACCTGGAATGTAACAGCTCTGCTGGGCTAGTCGACTCAGGGTATAAATCTAAGCTTCAACAGTTATTTTTAATTAAATACATTTGAGCTCTTGCCATTTGGCCACTATGTGATGAAAGAGCTAAATTCTTCAACACAGTTATTCCAGTGCTGATGTGAACTTACTCAGGTTAAAGAGGATTTATTGTCAGTTTTCTCTATTTTTATGTGAGTTGGGAGCCTGATGTTTTTATGAATCAATAAACTAGAAAGAAAAACCAATGCTCAGTTTTAGTTCCCCACTAAGTCTGATAGAATCGCGTTGGGTGAGTAGCTCAGATTAGCAGAGAAATGTGTGTCATTCCTTCAGCTAATGCCCAAAACAAATCTTGCTTTTTCATATTTATTTGTAAAAATAAAAAGCCAATTTTCAAGTCAAGCTGTGCTTCCTGTAACTCGTAATGTGAAATTCAAGTATTTTGCTTTAATAAAATCACCAGAAATTCAAGAAAAAGAAGAATTAAGAAATAAACTAACAATGCTCCGTACCGTAATTACTTTTTTCATTATTTTTATGTCCCAATCAAAAACAAATCTAAAAATCTTTGTCAATCTTAAATTTTTATTCAGACAAAGGTCAAATGAAATGTCCTTTTTGTGCAATTTATTCTGTATTATTAGAAAGCATCAAACAAAAGAAATAAATCTTTGTCATCCTTTTAAAGACTTTGGCTGGAAAACCTTCAACACAGATAAATGGATGAAGAGTGAAGCCAACAGCTGTGAGGGCTAATGTGAACTCTCAGAGACAAAACTAAAAGCTCTCCTCAAGGGTTTGAATCCTTTGTGTCTCCATAACCAGCTCCAATACTTCACAAACAGAGGAGAGGAGCAGAGTCAAGTGTTTCACTACAATCAGCTGCAAAGAAGACAGAATAAAACAAAAGTTATGGAAATCCTGTTCTGTTTTTACCAAATCATGTCACACAGTTCAATAGTTTGTGAAACAGCTTGTGTAAAAGAGAATGTATATATACAGTATACACCTTATATGTAGTACCTAAAGCTTGTTTCTAGAGAAGAGAAGCTTGATTATTAGGAAAAAAAAATCATCCCCTGTTTTTTTTTGGGTCAATATTGAAATCAATTATTTTCAAACAATTAATTATCAAGCAGGCAAATAATTCAGGATTTATATTTTAGGGAGAATGAGTCACCAATTTATGGCAGCAGGAGGCAGAATCGCTCCGTTATGACTCAAAGATAATCAATAATAAAAAGGCACACATTACTTTTATCAGACACTTTCATTTGAGGTCTGTTCAGGATTTAAAAAAAAAATTTTTTTTCATCATAAAAGTAATATTGTAACACAATTTTTATGATAAACATGTTTTGTTTGTGATTATTTGGAGTCAAAAAACACAAGATGCAATACATCTATAGTAAAAGTACTGAAGAATTTATGATGAAATATCACATGTAGTCAGTGGTAGTTTTTACAACCTAACAGTCTCAGCTCACAGTTGTTTCCCGTCATGTACCTTTACCTTTAACCAGCCATAGGAGACAGGAAGCAGCACATCAACATAAAGAGATCTAAAGCAGATCTTCACACTTCCAAGCTGTATATTATTATTTGCACAAGCGGGAAAAGCTTTCCAATGAGATCATTGTTCTTTTTCTTCTTCTTCTGTTTCTTTTCTTCTTCTTTTTTGTCCTACTTCATTTGCTCCTTAAATTAGATGCACACTGGTGTACACTTGAGCTCAGCAAAACTGCATTAGCTAACAAGGTGTCAGCAGCTTTTGGTGTCCTTTAGTGTGATCAACGGTACAGTGTTGGAGTCACGGTGTGCCTGCCATGCGTACAGGTTGGCAGGTTTATTCAGGGAAGGAAAACAGCTAAATATTAAATATCAGAAAATAAGAAATAAAGCAGTGGTACCGTTTAATGCATTAAAACTCAACAGTAGGTCCTCAGGTTGGTAACATTTTTTGTTAAAGTAAGAAACAGAACATATTTGAAGTGTACTTAGGTGTTGGAGTTAACGTGATTTTTTTTCCACATATTTATTATGATGACATAAATACAATGTAGTGATTTGAATATTATAAATCTACTGCATGTTGTCTAAAGCAAACATGCACATATATGGTGTTAGAAATAAAAAGTAACTCAATATCAAACAGGCCACTCTGCAGCCAGGAAAACACAATATCGATTCCAATCAGTCATATTTGAAACTGAATTGCAAAATCAGCATTTTCCCCATGCTCTTGTTGCTCAGAAGCATAATTTGAATAGTATAAAAAACCTATTCCAGTCAGATTGATGCAAAATCCCAGATCATGTATATTTGTAATCAGTTGGTAGAATGTCTTTCCAAACTTTTGCCTATTTAGCAAATTTTTTCTGCATATTTGCATGTTTTGTATTTGTGTGCATCGTTTGTTAATGTGTTTATTATGATGTGTCAGTTCTTCTCCACCAAGTCATCAAGCTATATCCTGTTTTTGTTCAGACTTCAATTGAAAATAATGATTTTGACCGATTCAGGTTTATCTAAAATTAATACTTTAAAAGGATGATTTTGGGAGTTAAAATTCTGAATATCTATTTTTGAAAACATTATTTATCACTAGATGAGCATGTAGACTGTAAAAAATGTCACATATTTTAGAATAGAATAAAATGACTTTATTGATCCCACAGTGGGGAAATTCACTTGTCACAGCAGCATACACACGAGAATAAAAAGCAAGTAAATGATACACATTAGTTATTATTATTATTTTATTTTATGGTGCTTTCATAATTTAAACAAATTGGACTGAATGACTCATTATTAGTGTTGGTTATTTTATTGAATATCATAAACCATTATAAACTACCTATTTGGATTGTGTAGCCACACTAAAAACAACTAAAAGTAAACATTTATCACAACATATAATTAAAAACATTGTTATAATATGAATACAACAGGTACATATAGTCATCATCGTCAGAACCCAATCGCTGCATTGAAACAGAGGAAAATGAGGCGTTGTTACGGTAACGCTCGCCTCTATCCTCAGCCTATCATTTCAAAACAATAATGACTGCTTCAACGAGCCATTCTAAGGCACGAGGGATTAAACTTAATGTAAGAGCTGCTCTGAGTGAGAGTCATGTGGCGGTGGTGTGTGTGTGTGTGTGTGTGTGTGTGTGTGTGTGTGTGTGTGTGTGTGTGTGTGTGTGTGTGTGTGTGTGTGTGTGTGTGTGTGTGTGTGTGTGTGTGTGTGTGTGTGTGTGTGTGTGTGTGTGTGTGTGTGTCTGCAGAGCAAAGAGAATACATACATCAATAGGGAAACCCACTAATCAGGTCCATCATGAGGACGTTGATTCTTTCTCATGTTAAAAATTCATTGTTGCTTTTGTCGTGTTCCCTTCTGAATTTCTGCCTTAATTAATTAATTAATAACATTAATACATTAAAGGGCTCTTTAATCTTGATCAAGGTTTCTATTTATAAATGTCCTAAAAGGGTGGAAGGCAAAAGTTGAGAACAAGGATGTCTGCCTCGATGGTCACCTTCTCATTCCTTTCATGTGAAAGAACATCTTTGCAAACTACACAAGTCAGTACAATAAAATAAAACATAAACAACTTCAGAAGTCACCGTATGGGGAAAAGAATCTCTCAGAGCACGTTGGGAGGAAGTGGACAGTACGGTGTGTGCAGCATCTTCTCTGACTAAGTTAAATAGGTAAGGAAACACAATGGAAGGCATCTCTTGTTCTTCTTCTCTCAGGGATTTTTTCAGGGGAACTTATTATCTGCTGAAGCTCTAGTAGCAAACACCTGGGGCTGCAAGGCACAGAAAACCTCAGGGAATGATCGTTTTCTGGTAGGACACCACACAGTTCAACTATGTGTTTTAAAAAAAAATCTAGAATTCAATTCTCCCCAGTTTTAATGGTTACTAGATGGAATTTTCCTACAATTAGTACCACAGTTTTAAAATTACCATTAAGATCATATTTAGTGAGTACTATTTGATAGGTACTTTGTTTAAAAACTGCTCAGCACATATATACCTAAATCTATGTTGTCACACAAAAATATTTTAAGAAAAATAACTAATATTTTGTTTCATGATGACATCTAAAGAAGGTTTATGGGTATAAAAGATCTTAAAATCAGATAAATTCATTATTTGTAAATTGTCTGCTAAAAGGCAATACTTCTCACAAATTATCTAAAGTACAAAAGTGTTCAGTTTTACAAAGGCGAAGGTCTTTATTGAGGCATTTTAATAAAATCTATAACTAAAGATCCACGTTGTTGTTTTTAAGGGGCTGTGAACCCTTTTCAGTCCTAAAAGTAAATCAATGTTTTCTTTTTATTATCGAATCAGAAAGCAATTTATTATGAAAGCAATACAATTACAGTTCCTAGCATGTTCAGGCACTTTCCTCAAAAATAAGACTATTTACTGAACCATCAGACAATATGTTCGCTTTCCATCGATCAGTTTTAACACTGAGAGGCTGACGTGAGAAACACTGCTGACTAGATGCTGCTGAGAAAACAAGCATCCTGGCATTTCCATGGTTGTTTCTCTGACAGCTGCTGCCTGTTTAAACCTTTCTTTATTCTTTTTTTACATATGAAAACTGCTCACTACCTTCACTGTTGACTCTGCTCATGTTCGTTAAATGTCTGAAGATTTGCCTTGTCTTTTAGTGACTGTGTTTTAATCAGCATTTACCATTCACTCAGCTTGCGTGGTGCTACTTATCCTATATTTTCCTTTTAAAACACCAGCCTGAACTCACTGCTCACTTTTACTGCATAATCAGGCAGTACTCTATAGTAGATTCCCCGCCCCTGGTCCTCAGGGCCCACTATCCTGCATGTTTTAAACCAGTAATGTCCCAAATTCTGCATGTCTAAGATGTTTCATAGCCTCAGTCAACCTGATTTGAATGAAATAGTCATTAACAGGCTTCTGCAGAACTTGATGACATGTTGAGGAGGTGATTAAATCATCTGAATCTGTGCGAGGAAGCTGAAAAACATAAAGCATGAAGGCCTCGAGGGCCAGGTTGGCAGCATACAGCACCTACAGTATGTTAACACTGAAATTATAATGCTTAGTTTGAAGCAAAATGCTGCTCCTGCATTCAGGATAAGTTGTTAGAATTTAAATGCATCTCTAATGTTTCACTGACGAGACCTTTATATATAGAAGACGTTTCAAAAATAGATTTTAAAAACAAATTTGATGATATGTCCTAATGATAATAGAACATGACTATCCGATGGACTGGTGGCCTGTCCAGGGTGTCCCCCGCCTCTCGCCCCTTGACCACTGGAGTTAGGTCCCCGCGACCCTCTGTGGAGGATGAAGCAGGTCAGAAAATAGATGGATGGATGGAAAATGACTATCCAACACAAAACAAAAAAACATGCAAGCATCCAACCTGCCTATAAATGTATTAATAAAATAATTATTAATTACCTATAATGACTTTCTGTATGTGGCGCATGAATTATAAAGTAAAATAATCAAAAATTAACGATATTTGACCAAATTTAGCTTAAAATTATATTTTTAAAATTTGTATTTTAAATCAAATCTTAGATTATTAGAATATATGAAGTTAAATATTCAGAATCTACTCTAAACTTGTAGTTTAGAGTAATAATTTAGAGTCTCCGCTTATAAAAGAAACCTAAATATTGAAATCTAAATATAAATGTGGTCATTTAAACTAAATAATTAACATGCTGATTTAGGCTGCACTTTTGAGAGAGTCAACGTTGAAATGAAAAATCACAAAGTGTCAACTAACAGGTTTAAAATACTGATGCTGTCAACTTTGATTCCAATGAAAAGATAGTCAAATCAGGTCTTAATCTTAATATTGCTCTATTAATTTGTCTATCCATTCGCTCTTTGTCACAGAAGTTTTAGATCTGAGGAATAGATGTCAATGTCATTTTTACTTAAACATCATTTCACAGCAAATAAAAGCTGCTCTCTAGTGCTGCACGGCAAAACAAGACGATGCAGACTAAAGCCTCATGTTGACAGGCCGTTTATAAGTCTGTCCTTCAAACAGCATTATGCAACATCATCTTTCAAGTATCTAAAGTGATGCAGCTGCTACAGTAAAGTATCAACAATGATTCAACTCTTGAGTTGTTTCCCGTCATTGCCACTCTTTGTTATATATCCTCTGCTGTATCACCAAGTGGCCTCAGCCCACTTCCTCTGGAGCAGAGCTGCATAAATAGGCCAAGAGAAATCATCTGGCACTTTTTCTGTCTTACAGTGAACTGCTGGACCTCACGTTGACTCTCCGATAGAGATATGTGCTTATGAAAGGAAAATGATGGTAAAACACTGAGGTGTCTTTGCAATGATGCTTGAAAAGTTTTAATCTACATTTCTCTATCAGTTTAGAGCAGTGCATCCGGGCCACGAGACACAAATTGAAAGATGGGGTCCTTTTACTATATCTGTGCTGTGTTTACACAATACTGCAATGCCGTTTAACTGGTCCTCCGGCCTGGACTGTGAAACCTCTACGAATGGTTCAGAACGCAGCAGCACATTTGGTCTTCAATCAGCCTAAAAGAGCGCATCACCCCTCTGTTCATTGAGCTCCACTGGCTACCTTTAGTTGCCCGCATCAAATTCAAGTCTCACTAGCATACAAAGTCCTGAAAGAAACGGCTCCTATCTACTTGAATCCTCTTGCTAAGGCTTACATCACGGTTCAGTCACTCCGGTCATCAAAGGATTGTCGGCTAGCAGTGCCTACACCACGCTCAAGACAACCCAGACTCTTCTCATGTGTCGTTCCATGATGGTAGAATGATCTACCAAGCGCTACCAGAGCAGGGGCGTCCCTGTTCATCTTCAAGAAACCCCTAAAACCCAGCTCTTCAGAGAACATCTTCGAAACTAGGACCTACCTTCCCCTACTCCTCTGTACTCTCTTCATGCACTTCACTCTATCCTGTACTCTTTTCCCTCATGGTCACCTTAGACTATAGTGCTCGACTGTCTAAGTAGTTTGTTAGGCTAAATGTCAGGGTTAGTTGTTTGTTAACCTCAAGCTAACGTCTTGGTTACAATATCATTTGTAAGTCGCTTTGGATAAAAGTGTCTGCTAAATACATAAACATAAACAATAAAGGGAAACTACATGATGCCAGGATTACGCTCCACGATAGAGCAATGTGAACTGTCACCTCCATGGCAACAGCATGTTGACAATCTGTCAAAGCGTCACTTGGACATCACTGCTGCAGCATAAGTGACACGTTTTCACATTGACTTTCGGAACAGTTGGATAATTGATACATCATCAACTGTAAGAGTGGACAGTGAGAATTAACTGTTCAAAGACTAATACAATACATTGCCTTGTTTGTTCTTGAGATTCTTTGTACCTTTATTTAACAGGAAAACCGTTCCTATACCCTCACCTGGGTGCTCATTTATAAAACCTTTCATAGAATCCTTACTAAAAACTTGCTTAAGCTCAGCAAAATTTTTGACTTACGCAAATTCCATTTCTGATTTATAAAACTCTGCGTACGCACAGATCCACGCAATTCTGCTTTATAAATCGCTCTCAGACGTAGAACTGTGCTCAGCTGTTTTTGAATTAGAACTCTCCTCCTACACACCCACATTCTGCCATATATGGTCAATGCAAAGGACCTCATGAATAATTGCATATGCAAACGCTGGTGGATTGTTGGCTTTTAACAGTAAATTGTGACAATGGAGAGGTTTAGAAAACGTGATTTCACAGAGGCTGAAACTCGAGATGCTTGTGGTGAAGTGGAGGGACGGAAAAATGTTTTATTAGGTGATCAGATGTCGACGGATTACGAGAACACGGAAGTGCTCTGAGATTCAGTCTCGCTGCAGCGTCGCTGTCAGTCTGACAGAAAGATCGTTCAGGATCTAAGAGAAACATTTAATGACAATATTTAATTTAATCCAAAGGGGAAGAAACGTCATGTTGTTCATCCTATCAAACCTATTGTCAACCTGTTGGATAATTCACTGGTTGAAGGGAACCCAAGAATGATCAGAAGCTGCAGTGGTTCGGTGACACCGGGTTTTACGTGGTTCCAATGGTTCTGTTGATCTAACACTGGGTCCAATTCAGCACATAGATCCATAGGATGCTGTAGAGAATCTATCAGCAGATAAATCAGCCAGTCATCATCTAGAAATCTGTAAAAACTCTCCCCCCATCCATCCGGAGTCTGCCATAAACTGGCTGAGCAGCGCAGTGCATTACGCACGTGTCACTGCAGGATTCATAAGTCTCAGTAATCACAATTAATGCACCAATAAATGCAGTTACTATATAAACTGTATGAACATAATGTCAAATTATTCTAAAATGTGACATATTGTTGTTCAGATTTTCATTTTTTTACTTTTCAGAGATGGGATGGGGGGGGGTGATTGTTGGTTCCGTGTGCGCACAAGGGTCTACTAGTCTTGAGGAGACTGGGGGGGGGGCGCTTCAGCATGTAGGACGTGTCTAAGTGAGCTCCCGGGGAATGTATTTATTGAATATATGTTAGTGCTCTAATATTTCTTCTAACCATTATATAACCAGCTCTTTATATTATTGTGAAACCAGTGCAGACCTTTGTTACATTATTTTTTTGTTAATGGCAACGTCAAGATCAAGAACCGAGTCGACCAAGTCGGGCCGCGCTAAACCTCGACTCTCGCCTGAATCCGAACCCCGAGCGGAGTCCGACGGCAATGAGACCATGTTACGGAGACTTGAAGACAAAATGGAAGAAATGCGCTCTGATATCATTTCCAGGTTTGAATCTGTGCTCTCAGATACAGTCAGGAAAGAGATATCGTCTGCTTTGAGACCACTGGAGGAGAAAATTGTCTCATATGATGGGGCTGTGCTTGGAGCGGTCGGCTAATGAACATGAAGGTAGGCTAACTAGCCTCCAGGATACTGTTCAGAAGTTGTCAACTACGGTGGAGTCACTGAATAAAAAATGTGAGGATCTGGAAGCTCGCTCCTAGTGGAACAATATCCGACTTGTGGGGATTCCCGAGGGAGCTGAGGGTCCTCGCCCCACTGACTTCGCGGCCAAGCTTCTGCAGGACCTGCTCCAACTGGAAGCTGCACCAATATTGGACAGAGCCCACCGAACATCACGAGCAAAACCGAAGGACGGGGATGCACCACGCCCCATGCTGGTACGCGTGAGCCAATTTCAGACCAGGATCCTGATTTTGCGCCGGGCTAGTGAAGCTTCTCCACTGATGTACAACGGCAAGAGGGTGTACATTTTTCCGGACTTTACGCCTGCAGTGGCGAAGCAGCGTGCAGCTTTCAACAGTACAGTTAAGAAAGCACTTGGATCATGTGTTGACGTCAAGTTTGGTCTGCGTTATCCAGCTACACTGCATATTACAACCTCAGATGGGCAGACACGGAGATTTGTTGACCCAGTGCGTGCTATGGACTTTGTGGAGAAGCTGAAAACCGCAGTGGGACCAGAATCCACAGAGGCGGGGCCAGCTCCACCGGAGGACTGATGTTTATTGCTGCCGAATGAGGCTTAACAAACAGGCAACATTTTGAGAAATAATTTTTAATCATCTTAACAGCAAGCTGGGAGTATGTTCAGATAAGTATGACTATTCTAGTGTTAACCTCATGCTTGCTTTTATTATAGTCTGTATTGAGTCTGGTTATGTTAATATGGACGTTATAAGGCTCAGGACATGCGTAATAGAGCACTGATTGTTCTTATTATATTGCCTTTGGGTTTTCTAATATTTGTAGATATATATTTTTTATTTCTTTACTCATGGGGTGCTGTGTCATGTACATTCCTACATTCTCCATTGTCGCCAAGAAGAAGGGTGTTGGAGTTGCGTAAGGCGACAGAATTTACTTTTTTCGTAGGGTGGGGTGGGGCTCCCTCTATTGGTGGGTGGAAAGGGCGCAGGGGCTGAGGCCTCAACTGTTCAGTGTTGAATGGGTTTTTCAGGTTTCTTGTTAGGGGTGGGAGGGGACAGTGCGTGACAATTTATGCAGGGATTTTATTCTTTCCCTATTTTATTTTGTGTTTGTTATACATTAGATGGAATGCTGAATGTAAGTTTATAGTATCTTTTAATTATGGTGCAAGTTAATGTTTCATTAAAGTGCCTGTGACTCCATATTTAAATCACTTTATATTAAACAGGTGTAATCTTTGATGCCTCTAGATTAGCGTTGCACCATTATAACTCAAAATACGCTGTAATTATTTCCTAACGAGCAACTCAGAGATCAGAAGAAAGCGCCGCCTTCTGGTTCTGCTGGGTTTCTCCTTATTTGGCAGCCTGACACTTCTGCTGCAGCAGGGGGCAGTGTCGTCGCGTGAAAGAGAAACAAAACTGAAACTAAACACTACACGGTAATAATAATAATAATAATAATAATAATAATAAATTTAACTTATATTGCACTTTACATTTTGCAATCTCAAAGTGCTACAGAGGAGAAGGTTAAAATAGCTGAGTCAACACTCGTAAAACAAATTAAAAAAAATAAAAAGGGCGGCTACAGAAATAAAACTAACAAAAAGCTTTTCTAAAAAGGTAGGTTTTTAGGTTCTGTTTAAAAGCATCCACAGTTTGTGGAGCCCTTAAGTGGACAGGGAGGGAGTTCCACAACCTCGGAGCAGCAGAGGAAAAGGCCCGATCCCCCATGCTGCAGAGCTTGGTTCTGGGGGTTTGAAGCGTGTTAGCTTTTAGAGAGCGAAGGATGCGTGTGGTCGGGGAAGTGAGGAGTTCCTTTAGGTAGTGGGGGGCTTGACCGTAAATGCACTGGTGGGAGAGGAGGCAGAGTTTGTATTCTATTCTAAGTGGGACAGGGAGCCAGTGAAGTGCTTTCAGAATGGGGGTGATGTGCTCATGCTTGCGCACCCTCATCAGGATCCTGGCAGCGCTGTTCTGGATGTACTGTAGTCTCTGGAGATTCTTGCCAGAGATCCCGATGAGAAGTGCATTACAGTAATCCAGCCTGGAGGAGACAAAGGCGTGGACGAGCTTCTCTGAATCTGCCAGGCTGAGAATTGGACGGAGTTTGGCGATGTTCTTAAGGTGGTAAAAAGATACTTTACAGAGGTGTTTGATGTGGGTGTCAAAAGTGAGTTGAGAGTCCATTTTGACACCCAATTTGGTGACAGATGTGGACAGTGGAATGTGTTGTCCAGAGAAGGTGATGCCGGTGATAGTGGACGAACGGAGCTGATGTGATGTGCCAACCAGTATGGCTTCAGTTTTCGTGCCGTTTAGCTGAAGGAAGTTGAGCTTCATCCACGCCTCAATCTCCTCCAGACAGGTGGTCAATGTGGACGATGGCAGGGGAGCAGAGAGAGTGGGTGTGGTCTTAAGATAAAGCTGTGTATCATCAGCATAACAATGGAAGGATATTCCATGTCTGCTGTCTATGGTCTATGGGCAATGGCGGCGGCACTGCCTCGCTCCAGTTGTCGTGAATGTGCATGTGGGAGGAGAATTGACCATATAAGCAAGTCCGGATCACTATGACCTCATAGCGGGCTGGAGTGAAAAAAACTGTTTGAAACCTGGGTCTGAAATCTTGAAGAGCTTCTCACTGGCTGGACTAGGAGACCGATGGATGCCGTTTTTTGCTCTTTCTGGCAGGTTTAAGGTGAGAACTCAACATTGCAACATGATAGATAAGTCAGAAAACATGGAAACCGATGTCATGGGCACTTTAAGTTCTGTGGGAGAGGATATTAAATTCGTCACTCTGAACTGTAAAGGTTTGAATAATCCACTTAAACGCAACAAGATTTTGCATTATATACGTCATCTTGGTGCCCATATAATTTACCTTCAAGAGACCAATTTGACAGACTCTGATCTTCCTAAATTAATGCGGGGCTGGATTGGCCAAATTTTTCTTTCTTCTTTTTCCAGTAGGTCTAGAGGGCTGGCTATATTACTCCATAAATCAATACATTTTATCCACTGTAAAACTATTACTGACCCTGCAGGTAGATTTCTTATAGGATTTATGATACAAGTGTTACTTTGGCTAATGTTTACGCTCCGGTTTGGGATGATGAGGTTTTTTTAAAAGGTTCTTCTCACTTCTGCCAGATTTGTCTTTACATCAGCTGATTTGGGGCGGGGACTTTAATTGCTGGCTGAATCCAAAGCTAGATCGCTCATCTACAACCCGCGGGACTTATTCTAAATCAGCCAAGGCAATTAATCTTTTTGCTGAAGAGTTTAATGTCACTGATCCCTGGCGGTTTTACAATCCCACTAAAAAAGAATACTCTTTCTTCTCAAATGTACGCCATACATTTACCCGAATTGATTATTTCTTAGTGGACAGAAGGCTGATCACATCAATCTCTGACTGTACATACAACCCAATTGTCCTGTCAGACCATGCTGCCGTCTCTATGAATATAAGATTTAAAAAACATTCAAGCTCACGCCCTCCCTGGCGTCTTAACTCCAGCCTACTTTTGGAAGAAGATTTTGTCAAGTTTATTTCTGAACGCATTGCATTTTTCTTAGAGATTAATGACACTCCTGATGTTACAGCCTCTTTACTATGGGAAATTCTGAAAGCTTTTATTAGGGGTGAGATAATTTCATATGTTGCACATAGGAACAGACACAGGAAGGAGAGATTAGCCCAACTCGCTCAACATCTGTCGCAGTTGGACACTCTTTACGCAGCCACCAAGTTCCAGATACCTATAAAGAACGTGTTTCTGTACAGACGGAGTATGACTTAGAAATGTCACAATACACTTCTGAGCTTCTGCTGCGCTCTAGCTCTAAATATTATGAACAAGGCGATAAGGCCAGTAAATTATTGGCACACCGCCTACGCAATATGTCTTCTTCTCAAGTAATCCCACAAATCCAAACTCCAACTGGTGTGTTGTCAGATCCCTTAGAAATTAATAAAACATTTATGGACTTTTGTAGTTCCTTATACTCTTCTGAGCATACATCAATGACTGATTTTGGTGCCTTTTTTGATCAGATTGAAATCCCTACTGTTGAATCAAATCTAGCTGATACTCTGGAACAACCAATTACACTTAATGAGATTGAGACAGCTGTTAAATCATTGGCTAGTGGCAAATCTCCAGGGCCAGATGGGTTTCCAGCCGAGTTTTTCAAGACATTCTGGAAACAACTGGGACCATTGATGTTAAACATGTATTCTGAATCCTTTAATGCTGGCTTGCTTCCCCGGACATTGTCCCAAGCTTGTATAACCGTACTCGTAAAAAAAGGTAAGGATCCTTTACAATGTGGTTCTTACAGGCCTATAAGCTTATTAAATGCAGATTTTAAGGTGCTGTCGAAGCTATTGGCACGGCGGCTGGAAAATGTCCTCCCAACAGTTATTTCTTTGGACCAAACAGGGTTTATCCGTGGCCGTCACTCTTTCTTTAACATCAGACGTGTACTTAATACAGTCTATAATCCATCATCATCTGCTTTTTCTGAGGCCCTGGTTGCTTTGGACGCAGAAAAAGCCTTCGATAGGGTAGAATGGGACAATCTCTTTTGTTTTACGAAAATTCGGCTTTGGGGAAATTTTTATCTCATGGGTTAGTTTACTTTATGCTTCACCACAGGCCTCAGTTAGAATCAATGGTTCTGATTCCACATTTTTTCCACTTTCTCGTTCCACTAGGCAGGGCTGTCCTCTTAGTCCCTTATTGTTTGCAGTTGTAATGGAGCCCCTTTCAATAGCTCTGAGGACACATCCTAATTTTACTGGTATTTGTCGAAATGACGTTGAATTAAAGGTCTCTTTGTACGCAGATGACCTTCTTTTATTTGTTTCAGACCTGCCTAGCTCAATCCCAGTAGTCCTGTCAGTCTTGGAGTCCTTTAGCAGGGTTTCTGGATACAAACTTAATCTGGGTAAAAGTGAGATTTTTCCTATTGATAAATTTGCCAGGGCTTACCCTCTGCAAGATTTTCCATTCAAAGTGGCTAAGTCTGGTTTTTTATACTTAGGAATATTTATAGCTGATACACTGGGTAACCTTTTAAAGAAAAACTTCCATACATTAATGTCACAAGTCAAACATGACTTGGATCGTTGGTCTCTTCTTAATCTGTCCATAGCTGCTAAAAAAAATTCTATCAAAATGAACATTTTTCCTAGATTTTCCTACCTATTTCAAACTATACCACTCTTTCTTCCTCGCACTTTTTTTCCGAAAACTAGATAGTCTTCTTTTGGACTTTATTTGGGATAGAAAACCTCCTAGACTGAAATTACAGTCCTTACAGAAATCCAAAAAAGCGGGTGGCATGGCGCTACCAAATATGTTGTTTTACTACTGGTCAGCTAACATTAGGAACTTAAATTATTGGCTCCAACATGGGACCCTTGAATCTGCCCCAGTTTGGCTAGATATTGAGGCGAAGTCCTCAAATCCAAAGGCCCTTTTGCATCTACCCCTTTCATTTTCGCCCCGTGCCATACTAAAAATGTGATTGTCATTTCCTGTCTTAGGGTATGGAATCAATTCCGGCGCTACTTTGGATTTCAGACCTTTTCCACCGCAGCTCCACTTCTAGCCAATCCAGCTTTCCCTCCTGCTTTGATTGATAATTCCTTCTCTTCTTGGGCAAACTTAGGACTGGAGACTATAAAAGATATGTTTGTGGGGGGCACTTTTGCATCTTTCCAACAACTGGTGGACAGGTTTTCATTGTCTAAGGAGCATTTCTTCAGATACCTTCAGGTGCGTAGCTTTGTTCACAGCACGTTTCCATGTTTTCCCTCTCTCCCAGCTAGTCAAGACTTTGACAAATTCCTGGAGCCCACTCTTTCTATGAAAGGTGCTATCTCACGTATATATTTGAATATTCTTAACCTTCAACAAGACTGCTCCAATGTTATTAAAATAGCTTGGGAGGCAGATTTGGGAGAGGTAATCTTGAGTGAAATTTGGGATGAAATTCTACATAGGGTACATAGATCATCTATCTGTGCCAAACACAGTTTCACACAATGTAGAATTTTACACCGTACCCATTACACAAAGGCGAGGCTTGCAAAAATATTTCCATGGACATCTTCAGCTTGTGATCATTGTCAGCAAGATCCCGCAGATTATTTTCATATTTTTTGGCTTTGCCTACAATTTCTGGTGTGAGATCTTCAACACCTTGTCCAAGGTATCTGGAGTTACTCTTTGGAGTTTATCCCTCTTCGCTCATTCTCTCATCCTCACATAGAGATATGATTGCATTCACAACCTTGCTAGCTAGAAGGTTAATATTACTTAAATGGAAGTCCACACAGCCTCCTACTCACAGTCAATGGCTTAAAGATGTTCTGTATTTTCTGAAGTGTGAGAAAATTAGACTCAGCATATCAGGTCTAGGGCTGCACGGTGGCGCAGCTGGTTAGCACTGTTGCCTCGCAGCAAGGAGGTCGTGGGTTCGCATCCCGGCTCTGCGGCCTCTCTGCGTGGAGTTAGCATGTTCTCCCCGTGCGTGCGTGGGTTTCCTCCAGGTACTCCGGTTTCCTCCCACAGTCCAAAGACATGACTGTTAGGCTAATTGGGCTGGTAAATTGTCCTTAGGTGTGAGTGGGTGTGTGGTTGTTTGTCTCGTTCGTCTCTGTGTGGCCCTGCGATGGACTGGCGACCTGTCCAGGGTGTCCCCCGCCTCTCGCCCCTTGACCGCTGGAGATAGGCACCAGCTGCCCCGCGACCCTCTGTGGAGGAAAAGCGGCTAAAGAAAATGGATGGATGGATGGATATCAGGTCTACAGCGTAAATTTGCGGAGATTTGGGGTCCTTTCTTTGAATATGTTAAAAGTGACGCTTTTCGGATTGTGACGGATTAACACCTTTTTGTAGCATTCCTTTTATGTTCCATATTTGTTTATCTGCTTTTGTTTCATTATTACATAACTGTTTGTTTATTTCATTTTTGTATACATAACCTGTGAGCACGCACTGGGAGCCTGGGGATTGTTCTAATGTTCAAGGGTAAATGCTTGTATACAACCCAATTTGTATTTGTAATTATTTGATTTAAATGAAAAAGCTATAAATAAAGTTTAAAAAAAAGGGTCTACTAGTCTTAAATTGTGTCTTAAAGCGGCTCTCTGGAGCATTTTTCTCTGTATCAAAGTTTTCTAAATGTTTTAAATGATATTTCAGGTCTAAACTATGATCTATGGGTTGAGTTCCACAACATCTGTCATTCTGATGAAGACCCTCCTTCCTCCTAGAGACCCCTTTCCATTATTTCTTGCCGCCGACATGTTTCAGCCAATGAAATTCAAATTTCTGCATTCTCTCAACATGCACGCGCATCGACCAAACCTGTACCAGTAGGGGGCGCTGTCGTACAGGACGCTCCGTGTGTTTCTTTGTTTGTGGCTCAGCCTCACAGCTCATTTCTACTAAAAACCTACCCATTCTCCAGCTAAAGGCGGATTTATTTTTATTTTTAAACCTTTCACCTCACAGAATGGCAAGGCTTGACAGGATTACGCGTTTATTTTGGTCAGAAAGTTCATCCAGGGCCGAGTCAAGTTCAGCTTCAGAGTCCAGCAGCAGCTCTCTGCTAACAGAGCTAATATCAGAAGCAGCAGGGACAGAGAGGGCTCATCAGACCCTCGTAGTGTTGGAATAAGATTGTGAACTGTGAGTGACTAAACCCTACACATTGAGCTGTACAGTTCATGCCCGCAACGTATATGCGCCGTGTGCACGCGCGCACACGCGCGTGTCGAGATGTTTTGAGGAGGAGCCTTTGGACGTTAGATTCAAAAACTGCTCTCTTGATGAAATCCTCTACAATGCTGCTTTAAATTCACCATTTTTCCATCTCACCAGCTGCACTGCCAGGTTTCACGTCTCCAGAATGTGCTTACACAAGGTCCAGAGTTTGCTTAAAGTTACGCACATTTTTCCATTATGTTTTCTCTTATAAATCCCAAAGTTTGCGTAAAAAGTGACTTACGCCATTTTCAGACTCGTTTTTTGCATAAGCAAGTTTTATAAATGAGCACCCTGGTCCTCATTCAGTTCTTAACCCAGTCAGTATTTAGTGTTTTCTTTTTCTCAGTTCATTTCCAAATCCTCTCTCGTTGTCGTCCCTAGTTGTTGTTTCCTGGTCGTCAGCTGCTGTTTTTGTTCCCAGTGTTAATTTTATTAAATCTTTTCTGATTGTGCCTGCCTCCAGGCTGCTGCTGCTGCTGCTTTTGTTCTGCTGCACCTCCGGGTCCTACTCCACATCAAAACATTTCACAGTCAAAACACAAAAACAGGTTTTAAAAGCAGAACTAATATCAGAAAAAATGAACATCCAGAGAATGTTCATTGGAGGAATTTCTATGAATGGCAAGTATCAAGTTTTTTTTTTTTTATTATTAAACAAAAAATTTTTTAATACACTTAAGGACTTGTTTTTGTTTCGACAAGAAAACAATGATTAATATTAAGGGCTCACATTTTAAAGGTGTACCATTAATACATTTAGGATCATCGCAAATGTAATTGTTTTTATGCCATTCACAAATTATTAATTTAATCCAATGATTTGTTAAAAAAATACAAATCTAATCTACAGTTTTACATTGAGGTTTGTTATGAGCAACTGTATGTCTGCATCAGTCTCCTGGTATGGCTCTTAATCCAAGTTAATCATTTTATAAGACAACCTGATTATTAGAAAAGCCCTTTGTGCACAGTGTGATGACCTGAGGGGCTTTGAAGAAGGTAAAACAGGAATGGAAGGCCTTGAAGAAAGAAGGCTATCACAACAACTTGATTGGGGCCATTTTCATCCAACAACAGCAAATTGACCCAGAACACAACTCCAACATGCGTCAGGAATAGAGCAGACTCTGGATCTGAACCCTGCTGAGCTAGACCGTGTGGTTTGGAGGAAGACTCTGTCAAGCTATCTAGTGAGAGATGCTCCAGAGGCACTGGGTGAAATCTCATCAGATTGCCTTAAAAGAATTACAGGAAGAAAGCCTGAGCACAGGCTGTAAGTGCTGCAAAAGGCTGTTTTTTTAGAAAGCAGAGAAGAAAACATTCATCATTCCCGTTAAATTTAGAGATGCACCAATAGATTTGTGATAAGAATTCGTCAATATTCAGCACGATTTGGCTGAAATGGTGATCAGCCATCAGAAATCTGGACCTTTGAGGCAAATTGGAATCAGCCAAATCTGTTTTTTAGCAGGTCAAACCTGTAGAAGATTCGAGAATCTGTACCAGCCCTCAAAACAAAACCGGTGCATCTCTAATTAAAATCTTTAATCTTTAAACTCTGACCATGTCTGCATGTCCCATTCAGCAACCATAGATCACATAGAGACTAATTTTGTGTGTTTTCATGGAAAACAAGAACATTTCCAAGTGATCCCAAACTTTTGAGCAGTAGTTTATGTTGAAATATTTAAGTTAAAAACAAAAATAATCCAAATGATTTATTTAGTAAATCTTACCTGAAATTTTTATATTTTCATGTTTTGAGTTTACACATGTATGAGTGCTATTTCATTTTTTAAAATACCTCAGGATTAAACCATCACAATGACTTCCTGCAACAAGACTCATGGATTACCATCCACACATCTCTGTCTTTTCCACTTTATTTAATTCACTCCCTAACTCTGCTCAGCTTTCTGATTTCAGTTTCAAAACCAAACACAGTCTAGGTGAAAAAAAATCATCTCAATACACTGAGACAATACAATATGAAAATGCAAAGCACCAGAAATCCCACCGCACCCGAATGTCAACTTTAGTAAGAATCCTGAAAACACGCTGGGTAAACAGTTGTTTGCCTGTTCAGCGACTAAAGCAAACAAGTGGAAATCTTTGTGTTTGATGCTTGTGTTTTTCTCCACCTCTGCCTTCTGCTGCAAAGTGTTTGAATAAAGAGCTGACCCGAAGCGTTGCTGAGGAAGAGAATCTAGCTATAAGTGTCCTGACTGTATTCCTCTGCATTGGAATTAAAAGAAGCGACTTTTTAGAGTGTGTCATATGAAAGAAACAGCTTTAGCTTTTATTTCTGCTGTTGTTAGAGTTACACTTCCTAAGACTGAAGAGTTTTTGTCATGAGTTGAACATAAAGTTTTTCACATGTGAAATCCCAACGAGAATCATGAAGCAGTTCCACACAAAACCGTTTGAACAGAACTGACATGAAACGCCACACTCACTCCACATGCCTGGCTTCCCTGACACCTTCCTGACAAGAATAAACAGTCTGTCATGTGTACATTAAAGTTGACCTTTCTGTCAGAAGTGATCACTGAAGGCTTTCCTCCCCCCCCCCCCCCCCCCCCCCCCCCCCCCCCCCCCCCCCCC
>SSNR01000395.1:306653-354561 GCA_006937965.1 Callopanchax toddi
CCCCCCCCCCCCCCCCACCCCTGCCTCCCAGCCTTCAAACACAACTTTCAAGGTGCACGGCTTCAGGGCCGCTCCCCTTACCTCGTCCTGAAGTTAGCTGGGTGTGGATGCCCATCATACAAAGATAAAAAGTCATATTCCTCCTCCACGGCGAAAGATTGAAAAACTATATGAATCCTGTTGCCCTCCTCTGCAACAATCACCCAGGTACAGTTTGCTCCATTTGGATATCCGTACGGAAACCCGGGGCTTTCTATCGTCCCATTCCTTCCTTTTAACGTGCCTCCACAAGTATGGATAAAACCTGGAGAGAAACAGACCAAACATCGAGTTATTACTGAATGCATTTTGAGCTTTTCTGACACTTGCAGGGGGTGAAAACAGGTGAAATGCTCTCTAACACTTTAAAAGAGGGGGTAAACGGTAGTCATTATTACAGAAAATGTGCTTCATTTCGATAAACTTCGCCTGGTGCCAAGCATCAAAGCGACGATAAACACACTGAATGGAATTGTGAAACATTCATGTGCAGATGCTGTGCAAAACAAGGTTTTATAGTAACAACCGCACACACCCTGTTAAAGTTCAGGTGCAATATTTCTTTAACTGGGAACAAATTGTTTGGAAAATCCACTTTGCTCTCAGCCGGCAGAAGCTGTGAAGGAAATCTGGCGACCAGCTGACAATGAGCCAAGTTCTGCATTTCCATGTACTTTTTCTGTTTTCCTACAAATTAAAAGGAAATGAGATGGAACACCTGCTGCTGTAATAACGGGAGAAAGATGCATAATTGTGGATGTTTTTTGTAATACTGTTTTTATCAAATAAAAGGTTTGAGATGCATCATTACTGTTCTTATTTTCTATTTTCCCAGAAGGCCAGAAAGCGAAAAGCAGGAAGGAAGTGAAACTGTAAATGGTCCCCTGAGATACAGAAATTAAACATTCCCTGTCAGATTGTACTAATCTCAGTTTCGGGCTAACCAGATTGATGATGATGATGATTGAAATGTGAACATGTCACAGCTAAAATGCCCTTTACCAATTTCTTTGGTCATTTTTTATTTTTGCACAGAAGCAGGTTGGTTTGGACAACTTTCCCCCCAAAAAACTGAAATCATCTCATTTAAACTGAAATGTTTTTGCTGATCTGAAACAAGAAATCTGTTATGAAACTATAGTCAACAGCACTGAACACAAAAAGCATTTGTTCCCACAAACTCACACTTTCTGTCACATGTCTGCATCTATTATATTGCAGCATTTAAACAAACGGTACACCGCCATGCTCCCATCTGCAGCATGTCACTGCAAACACTCTGCCCTTTTATATTTGAGATTATCTTGAATGTTGTCTAATGGAATTTGAACTTAATTAAGATGCATGGTTTACCCTGCACAATTTACTCCTAGTATAATTAGCTTTTCACACTTGGTAGGTATAAGATGTTTTGCATGGAGTTAGGCTATCACACTCACACACACGTTCACACATACATACACACACACTTGAGAATTAGGAGAAAAAGAAAAGCGTGCAGATTGCTTATCAGCTATGCAACTTAAGTCATAACTAGACAGACTGTAATATCTCCTAATGATATCTTTGCATTCTAACAAACTGATGTGCACTAACAGGGAAAATGGGTAAAAGGAGACCAGCTGATATTTTGAATTATTTTTGAGAAAATATGGTAACTGTTTTTTAGTTTTAATCAAAAACAAGACAAACCAATCACAGCTCTCGACACAGAATCAGTCAAAACTTTCATCTTCTGCCCAAATATCTGCTGTTTCCTCAGAAGCTGTTATTAGCAGAGTCTCAACAATTATAATGTCAACTCTGGTAGTGAGCTCCTGCTCTAAGAGTAATCCTGGCCAAGGTTTGTTGCATGTCTAAGTTGCAATTATTTCCAGCAATGCTGAGCGAATTGTGTGATCATGGTGTGTTGGCTGCTGACCTGGTTCTACAGCTGACGAGGCAGAGGGCCCACTAGATGGCGTGTTTCTCATTACTGGAGCCATCTGAGCTCAACATAGTGTTTATTGTGGCTTTTATGTGTATGTGTGCCTGGGAATGGGTTTTGAACTGGGAGGGGAGAGTGTCATAATTGTTCTATGTGTGGGAAAGGGAGGGAATGTGGGTTGTATGGGTCTTTTTAATCTGTCAAGCACTTTGTGTTGCTCGCTGGGGCATGAAAGGTGCTTTAGAAATAAAGTTTGATTTGATTTGATTTGACATGGTAAATTGTGCACCTTTTGATGCACTCCCTAACAAGGACCAACCTCTAGCACGCTGCGTTATGGTTGCATCCAGCTGCTTTTTGAAATATTATTAAGCAAAAAAGGCTCATCAGTCATCAGTATAATGACAGGGACAAAACAGTAAAAAATGTTTGATGCAAAATAGAAAAATGTGATTTGAAAGCATATAGAGTGCATTGGATGTCTGATTCATGCCATCTTGTTTTGTACAAAATGCCACAAGAGTCCAACTCAAAGTGTGAAGAATATGTTCAAAACAACTAATGAAGAGCACCCAGAGGATCCATTGATGTGAGTGAATATTAAAAATGGACTTGGAATGAAAATCTGACAAAAAACATCTCTGTTTCTGAGTGTGAGCCCACCTGCAGTTGCCCCGTTTTGGTTCAGCCTCAGTTTCGACTTTATTAGGTTCATTCACATGCAGGGATTGGACAGTAATGAAGGCTGAGATGCAGAACATGACGCTGTTTGAATACTGATGTCTGACTCCTTTAAAAGTCATCCTCATCATTTGAACAAACAGGATTATAAAACACGTTTTGTCACAATTTTATTTTGCTTGGCTGTCATCACAGAACAATGCAGTCAAATAATTTTTAAAAAATTGAAATATTTATTTTAATTTCCAAAAGCACAATTTATTACTTAAAGAAAAACATGTTTATTTAAATGAAATAACAAGATGTACCTGTAGTTAATTATTATTATTAGTTAGAAAAAAAATCTAATCCTTTTATGTGAGGAACACGGTATTCAGTGGTTGGTATCTATAAGGAATAATCTGATCATTTGGAAATGTTCTGTGTGTAAAACTTGTAGGTAGCTTTTAGAACAGCCTCTGTTTAGAGAAACTGAGTTTATATCCAAGAGGACTGATGAGCTAATGGCTAGTCCAAGCACAAGATCAAAGTGGACTACTGCCATTTTAAAACAGCTCCAATTTCAGTCATGTCACAGTGATTTGTTTGACCCTTTTTTAAAACATTTTACTACTGTTTGCCATGCGGGCCGGGAGAGGGGGAAGGAAGGGGGGGTCATGTCTGCACAGAATGACACACAGAGAGGAGCGGGTGTTTGTGACCCAGCTTTGTTGCGTTTTTGCAGCTTTAGGAGGGCAGACACCTGAGGAGCCATGATGGACTGTTAATTTATTTATTAGAAACGTCCTGATTGTTTGGTTTGGTTTATTTTGAACATGTATATACACAAAACAGTTTCAGACAGAATAGACAGAATAGAACATTATATATATATATATATATAATATTATATATATATATATATATATATATATATATATATATATATATATATATATATATATATATACACACACACACACACACATAAGTAACAGACATAAGAAAAATGCACACGTAAATATAACAAAAGTAACAGCACTTATCTCCATCATAATAACAAAAGTGACTACTATTCAGAATTATTTACACATGTTCGAAAAGGAGTAGGAAGTAGCATCAGCTTATTTAATCCCACCCCTTCTCGACATCCAGTAACTAATAATTAGTTAATGTAATCTTTTAAAAAAATAAAAATAAAAAAGTGTCTGTATAATCATCGTCCGATCGCCAGTCCGTCACTGGCTATGATGTTAAAAGTTTACTGGATGTACGCTGAGAACTTTCTAGTTTCTTCGACAGGGAAGAGGGCTCTGCATCAGCCGCATGCATCGCTAGAACTGTGTGTTCATATGTCCTCAAAGCAAAACTACGGAAGCCTGCACATTAATAGCTTGTGCCGGTCAATCCAGACCTGAATGCCTCCTCACCTGAGGAGGGATCATTTAATCTGCATGCACACCCCTGTTCCCCTCCACAAGCACACACACACACACACACACACACACACACACACACACACACACACACACACACACTTGATACGCACACCTGCATGACACATCGCTGAAAGAGTTCAGCAGCTGGAGTATGAATGATCCCTGCCAAAACAAAACTTTTTCTCATTCTCAGAGCTCCCCCAGCGAGAACAAAGTTCTTGCTTCTCGTGGAGTATGAATTGGCCTTAATCCTGATTCCTCACTTGGCATTTGGACTTTATGGGGCGGCATTAGCTCAGTTGGTAGAGTGGCCAGTCTGGTAACCGGAGGGTCGCCGGCTCAATCCCCAGCTCCGGCTGGGTTAGATTGCCATTGTGTCCTTGGGCAAGACACTTCACCCAACTTGCCTACTGGTGGTGGTCAGAGGTTCTTGGAAGGGCGCCGGTGCATGGCAGCCCCGCCTCTGTCAGAGTGTCCGAGGGCAGCTGAGACTACAACATAGTTTATCACCACCAGTGTGTGAGTGTGAATGAGTGAGTGACTGATCGTGTTGTACAGCGCTTTGGGGTGTTCTGCACTGTAGAAAGCACTCTATAAATACAAGCCATTTACCTTTTTTTTTTTTTTATAACCCCGTGTCCTGTCCGGCTGTGGAGCAAACAGAATAATGTCTGAGTGCCAAAAACAAGCCCAACAGTGTTGCTGTTTCAGGTGAGAGGTTACAGCCACTGCTATAAAACTCCTCCTGATTTTTGTTTAAATATAACCCCCAAAATTTTTATTAGAATGTTTTTATGGTTGATTGGACACGGAGCCTGAAAGTGAAGGGAAGGGTACAGAAAGAGGGATGGGGGAGAAAGTAAACAGAAAAAGAAGAGAACAAGAGACGTGAAGAATCCACTTCTAGACCTGTAAATAAAGCACAAACAAACAAAACAGGGAGAAAAGATACAACAGCAACAAACAGCATATGAATACACAACAGTTGTGATATTCTTCAAATGTATACGTATACACCAGTTCAAGAGAGTTCAGTGTCAACCACAGCCCCAGTCAATGTGTCTGAAAACACCTGAGTCCGTCTTTATGTGAGCACCTTGTGATCACCTGTGTGTATATATGCGCGCTTGTTTATGTAAGGTTTCTCTATTGAAACATTCAATAATAAGTTCGAGGAGCCACAGACCCGTCCCCAAGGCCCATGGAGGACGCGGAGGAGGTCCAGGCCCCAGACGTCCAGAGGCCACCCAGGGCACGGACACCCCAGGGAGACCGCCATCAGGGCAGTCGCTAAACTCTCCCCCAGAGGGCGCAGAGCCTCACCGATTGAGCCTGAGCTGATTGAGGTGAGCCTCAGCCATTTACCATTTAGGTGTTAGCTCATCAGTCCTGTGGGACGAAAACTCTTCTTCAAATAGGTAATTCATGAAACTATCTACAGTAGCTGAGAACTGTTATTATTGATAAACATTTGTTACCTTTTACACACCTAAAAATGGTGAAAACATCTATTTAAATCACAGAATAGACAAGAACACCCAGGGCTGGAAACTGGGGTTTTCTTATGTTTAAGTGAATGAATGAGTGCATGATAGAATGAATTAATGCATGAATGAATGAATGAATGAATGAATGAATGAATGAATGAATGAATGAATGAATGAATGAATGTATGAATGAATGAATGAATGAATGTATGAATGAATGAATGAATGAATGAGTGCATGAATGAATGAATGAATGAATGAATGAATGAATGAATGAGTGCATGAATGAATGAATGAATGAATGAATGAATGAATGAATGAATGAATGAATGAATGAATGAATGAATGAATGAAAGTTTTACACCCAGGTTTTTATCTTCTACATTAACCAGCTTGATAAAGCTACAGTTAAAAAGAATTCCGAGTTTGTTAGCTTTATATATACAAAGGAGTATTGATGCTTTAAACACAACAAAAGTCCACTTTGCATATCGACA
This sequence comes from Callopanchax toddi, assembly GCA_006937965.1. NCBI lineage: Eukaryota > Metazoa > Chordata > Actinopteri > Cyprinodontiformes > Nothobranchiidae > Callopanchax > Callopanchax toddi. The sequence goes on from SSNR01000395.1 coordinate 312,703, forward strand.
GATAGAGTAAACACTACAGTATTTATGCACAGCTTTGTTTGTTGGCAGGACATAAAAACCTTCAACTGGTGATAGAGAATATAATCAGCTCCTTAGAAAAAGATCGAATCAAAAATGATGAGCAGAGTCTCCCCCTGGAGCAGGACACATCTGAAACTTAAGTTACCATGGTGATGGGACATTGAAAAATTCTGTCTTCAGGCTAACATAGCGAGCTAATCCATTACTCTTGCTTCATAGTACAACTCTCTTATCTCCTGTGAACTTTGCTAACCTACATGGTTATGCTAAATTAGTGCAGCTCCCGTTCTAAAAGCTACAGCGGGATGGTTACTACGACCCTTGGTGTGTTAAAGAGTGAGACTCTTAAAGCAGCCAAATAAAATATATATAAACCAGAGACATGCAGATTTAATCAGTGATACTTAGCTGCGAGTGAAAAGCAAATCAACTAGACATGACTCATGAACACACAGTTTTGTAGTGGTGTAAGTGCGGTTTACCTCTGTGGGGTAACGTTACCATGAAGAGATCCAGTCTAGACAAGTTCTAAATCCCACACACACAGCAGATCCAGTAAACAGAACCTTTACGGTTCTGACAGCATCAGAGGCGTTTTAGTGTTCTGGTAGTACTCGTCCCATAATACTTACAGATATTCAGAGTAAAGCTGATTGTGCTTTACTGTGGTAGTTGACTGTTTTGATGTTTGGAGGATAACAGGACAGATGCTCGCAGCGACGATTCAGCCTCCCGCTTTCCAACTTCCCTCTCCGCTGATCTGTTTGTTTGTTTTATTTTATATCATCTCTCTCTCTCAAGGCTGGCAACTGTCTCACTTCTTTCTGATTTCCCCAACTCTATCTGCCTTTTTAAAAACTCCCTGCCAAGTCAAAGAGATAAAGATAGATTCTGGAAACAATAGTTTCCAGGATTTTTATTTCTTTGTCCTCCTCAGAATAGCAACTGTGTCTCCCTGCAGCTTCTTCCCACATTCTGTTTGCTTCCTTTTTTGTCTACACAATCCATTAGGACTTAGTATCCCCCTTCCTCAGTGCTGTGAATTATGCAAGCTTGTAATATATTAAGCATTGTCAGCTCTATAGAAGCTGTATCTATAAAAAGAATAATGTAAACATTTGTGTTGTCCCTTCAAAGCAAAACACTGGAGATAAAATGTCCTTAGTTGTGTGACAGAGGCGATATGTGCTGAATTAAATTATCTCTTAGTGTGTCTTCTTTGAATTCCACTGTCGCCACTCAGTCGCCCGCTCTGACCTCTATCATCACTTCAATTCTGAAACACAATCTCTGGAGTCTCGTTTTTTTTATTTTCCATCCCACGATTGTGTCGTGCAGCAGTACTGTTCATAATTTGTGGTTAGAAACCAAATTAAGAACATGCTGCGAGCACGCAGTGGGGAAAATGCGGTCCTGAAATTTAAACCGACGTCATGAGACAGAGACAAAGAGCTCAGCGGGAGGCCAGGTGGTCTGAGAGACAGCTGGAGAATAGACCCAGCTGTTCCACAAACACATGGACCTACATTCAAAGGCTAGTTGTTACCACAGCGCCACGCGTTTGAGGCTGATAACAGATCGTTATGCTTGCTGAGGAAAACCAAACAAAGGCAGGAAGATGGCTGTTACCTCCCACTCTGTGATGAGACATCTGAGGGTGTGTGTCAGTCTGAACTGTAGGTGTGTGTCTGTTTGTGTTCCAGAGGATGCATATTTATACATGTTGCTGGCCTCCAGCTTAATTCAGTGAGTGAAGCAGAGTTACTGGACTCTCTCCTCACGCAAACAGAATCTAGAGATTTGGGGCAGAATGTAACAGTTAATGATGCACAGTGCTCCATGCATGGAAAATAAGATTGATTTTTGTTTTTTGTAAACAAAATACATTATGCATCAAAGCGGGTATCATTTTATTTTCCAGACTTAAACAAATTTGTTACAGACTAAATTGGTTATTCAGACTTTACTTAAAGCATGAGAGTAAAATGGAATGTGGTGATTTGGCTTTCTCTGACGTCTGCTGGTTTCTGAAAAGATAGTTGGAGCTTAAACACGGCAACATGTCGACCATTTATTGCAGAATTGTATTGGACCGTAAAGGAGTAACGATTATATGCAGCAGGAGAGGAAAGCAGTCGTTGACTGCTATTCATTTTATTAGGATTGGAAAACAGACCACAGTGCTATGAATGATTGATGATTCAGTATGTATGAAGAATTGCTCTTTGAATTTGAATCTTGGCTTCCTGGTGCTGAAGCCGATATGTCCTCTGTACTCAGTTGGGATCACTGTGGACCCACAGCAGTATGCAGAGAAAGAAGTGGCCCCTGCTCTCTCTCACTTTGAGAAACTGCTCTTTCTGGATTTCAGTTCTGTGTTTAGCACCACCGTTCTGCACACACTAGTCAATAATCTGTTGCTAAGACAAAAAACATCCATGTCCAACTGGGTTTTGAACTTCCTGATGGGCAATCAGACAAGTCCAGGCAATCAGTTTACAGATGGCACTGCTGTAATTTGTTTTGACCTCCAAGCATGGCGAGTCTATGTATAATAGAGTGACCAAACATCCTCTTTTGCCTGAACATGTCCACTTTTCACGTTTTGTCCAGAGTGTCCGGGGGGTTCACAGATTAATGAAAATGTTTGGATTTTATCATTTTTCACTAGAAATAGGCATGTACGTAAATTAACTGGTGAGACGCATGAAATAAAGCAGTCCGTCTTACGTGTGACATCATCCCTGAGCTGCTGCTTTGTGGGTGGTTCTTCTCCACTCACAGACAGAACAGACAGCGGGCTGCAGGGCTGCTCCTGAAGTTTACAAGATGCCAAAGTGCAAGTGCAGCTTCACAGATGAACCGCAAAAGAAATCTTCCTCTTACTGTCTTGGTCGGGACAAATGGGAGGAGAAGTGCACTGTGTGCAAAGCTGCTACATACTCTACGTTTCAGTGTCTAACAAAGGTGCCAGAGATCTGATAGCTCACATGGACACAGAAAAACATCAAAAGGCTGTGTGAGGTGGGAATTAATCTACTAAATTGACTGAGTTCTTTGGGAAAAGTGGGGATTATTTCATGCTGTTGAATGTTGATAATAAAAATGCATAACAAATTATTTTTTGTTTGCGTTTAAATTTCAAATATACCTTTATTACTTTTATTTGGTTTTGTCTTTAAATATTTAGACTCATTTTTATTATACTTTATTCCAACACATGATTTTTTTATTAAACCTTTTTCATTAAAATGTGTGTGAACTTTTTAACTGTTTGGACGTTCTGATCAATGTTTTGCTACAGCTTGAAGACTTGTATCCCTCTTGCACTGAAATATTCATAATTTGATCAAAACCATTATCGCATGGTTTGGAAATTTTACTGCATTCCTCTTGCTGTCTTGCACTCAAAGTGCATTAAATTTATCTACTGTCCAAAATTAAATGTTATCAGTTGGCTGTTCTCCACCAGTTTAATAAGCAGATGACAGAGGATAATAACTTTTTATCTATAAACATAATAAAATCTTTGTCTTACAGCAATTCCTGTAGATGACAATACATTAAATACTTTGTGCCAGCTGTAAATACACTGTGTGCAGAATTATGAGGCAAATGAGTATTTTGACCACATCATCCTCTTTATGCATGTTGTCTTACTCCAAGCTGTATAGGCTCAAAAGCCTACTACCAATTAAGCATATCAGGTGATGTGCATCTCTGTAATGAGAAGGGGTGTGGTCTAATGACATCAACACCCTATATCAGGTGTGCATAATTATTAGGCAACTTCCTTTCCTTTGGCAAAATGGGTCAAAAGAAGGACTTGACAGGCTCAGAAAAGTCAAAAATAGTGAGATATCTTGCAGAGGGATACAGTACACTTAAAATTACAAAGCTCCTGAAGCGTGATCATCGAACAATCAAGCGTTTCATTCAAAATAGTCAACAGGGAGAAGTGTGTGGAAAAACCAAGGCGCAAAATAACTGCCCATGAACTGAGAAGAGTCAAGCGTGCAGCTGCCAAGATGCCACTTGCCACCAGTTTGGCCATATTTCAGAGCTGCAACATCACTGGAGTGCCCAAAAGCACAAGGTGTGCAATACTCAGAGACATGGCCAAGGTAAGAAAGGCTGAAAGACGACCACCACTGAACAAGACACACAAGCTGAAACGTCAGGACTGGGCCAAGAAATATCTCCAGACTGATTTTTCTAAGGTTTTATGGACTGATGAAATGAGAGTGAGTCTTGATGGGCCAGATGGATGGGCCCGTGGCTGGATTGGTAAAGGGCAGAGAGCTCCAGTCCGACTCAGACGCCAGCAAGGTGGAGGTGGAGTACTCGTTTGGGCTGGTATCATCAAAGATGAGCTTGTGGGGCCTTTTCGGGTTGAGGATGGAGTCGAGCTCAACTCCCAGTCCTACTGCCAGTTTCTGGAAGACACCTTCTTCAAGCAGTGGTACAGGAAGAAGTCTGCATCCTTCAAGAAAAACATGATCTTCATGCAGGACAATGCTCCATCACACGCGTCCAAGTACTCCACAGCGTGGCTGGAGAGAAAGGGTATAAAAGAAGGAAAACTAATGACATGGCCTCCTTGTTCACCTGATCTGAACCCCATTGAGAACCTGTGGTCCATCATCAAATGTGAGATTTACAAAGAGGGAAAATAGTACACCTCTCTGAACAGTGTCTGGGAGGCTGTGGTTGCTGCTGCACACAATGTTGATGGTGAACAGATCAAAACACTGACAGAATCCATGGATGGCAGGCTTTTGAGTGTCCTTGCAAAGAAAGGTGGCTATATTGGTCACTGATTTGTTTTTTAAATGTCAGAAATGTATATTTCTGAATGTGGAGATGTTACATTGGTTTCACTGGTAAAAATAAATAATTGAAATGGGTATATATGTGTTTTTGTTAAGTTGCCTAATAATTATGCACACCTGATATAGGGTGTTGATGTCATTAGACCACACCCCTTCTCATTACAGAGATGCACATCACCTGATATGCTTAATTGGTAGTAGGCTTTGAGCCTATACAGCTTGGAGTAAGACAACATGCATAAAGAGGATGATGTGGTCAAAATACTCATTTGCCTCATAATTCTGCACTCCCTGTACTGTCACACCTCCTTTAGCATCAGTTATTGTAAACTTTTGGGGAAAATAGAGCAAAAATACATCAGCCTTATTTTGGAAATTAAGTTGTTAATTAAAATTTTTAAATATTGCATTCCTGTTTTGTTGCTTTTTGTATTAGCTACTAAACATCAGGATGAAATGTGAACACAAAAGAGCAGAAGGACACCCACTGCAGCACTCTTTAGCATGCATGGTGTAGCCAAGGTAAAGGCCTGTCTCTCAGACGTCTTTGTTTTTATCCTGTGTTTGTGTTACCGGTGACAAACGAGTCAATCTGAACACACAGGTCATCTGGGCAATGTTAAGAGGCTTCCCTTGAAAGAGGATACATTATGCTCTTTTCTGCAAGCTGACACAATTGTCTGAAGTATTAATGAAATCTTTGGAATATTCTTTAGTCAGTTAGACTACAGGGTTACAGTAACCACGCCATCTTATAGAGTCCGTCTTTTTGTTTTTGTTTTTGTTTTCCCAGCTGATGTTTGATGGTGTAGTGAAAGACTTGACTCCATTTCCCTAATCTCTTCTGCCTCTGTTGTGTTTTTGGAGATGCTTGTACAGACACAAATTACCCTAACCCTTGAAGAGAGCCTTCAGTTCTCAGCCTGACAGTTCACAACTGCAAAACCAAGCGCAGACAAGCAATCAGCACGCTGTTGGAAGAACACGGCTTCAATCTCAAAAACTCAACTTGTGTTCTCTAGTGAGCAGTTTGGAGTCATGGATAGCAGCGATCCCTCTTCAGGTAAAATCTCTACAGTCATGAGTTGACCTGACTCTGGTTATTAAAACCACAAACATAAAGTGTTAGTAATGTAACAGCCAGGTGTACTGATAATAGACTTGTACTCTGTTGAAAATTCTCAGTCACATGAATGGTCCCATAACCCCAGAGGGATTTATTCCTCCTAAATGGTAAATTTCATTTTTATTACTAAAAAACAACAAAAATATGCCATTACAGAAAATGTCTTAACTTGTGTTTTTCTGAAGTGAATTAACTAACATTTGATCATAATTTATGGCAGAGCAAAAACCTATTGGAAAAGAAAGACACCTGACTCTCTTCTAAAGCAGCAACCATATGAATCTGAAACCTCGCCTCGCCTCGCCTCGCCTCGCCTTCTTCCGCTTATCCGGGTCCGGGTCGTGGGGGCAGCATTCCAAGTCGGGCAGCCCAGGCCACCTTCTCCCCGGCCAAGTCCACCAGCTCCTCAGCTGGGACGCCCAGGCGTTCCCAGGCCAAACTGAAGCATCTGAAACATTCATTTAATCTTTTATAGCGTCAGTGGCCATATCTGATCCCTTTTGCATGCTTTAAATATAGATTTGCAGTCTAAACTTGAAACTTTTAAAACATTTTTTTTTTAAGTTTAGAAATAATTAAAAATATTAGAAAAAAGTACAAAAGGTTAAAAAGTGTGGAAGGCCATTTAATAGCCTCCAATAACACCCAAAGGTTGTATTTCAGTGAGTGTCCTTTAAAAGGCAAATGAATTGTTTGAACATTTGGTATTCTAGTGCCCCAAACTAAAAATAAAAAGTGTTGTTTTCTGAACTTTGCAGGTTAAAGTGACTTTAAACACTAAAACATATCACTTCAAAGGCAAAAGGAACTTTTCACAAAGTGTCCTTCTTCAAACAGGAACAAATGCTACTGCAAAACTATTAAGAGTCATTTGGCAGATCCTTTGAACCAAAAACATTCACATCTTTTCCCCCCACATGCACACATATTTAGTCACTGAAGGCACTGTGTGCATGTGTCATGAGCCATGCAACGGAGGATGGGTGAGATGAACTGTTTTTTTCCATGAACTCAGAGTAGTTGGAAGATGTTTCAAGCCCTATTACACCTTTCCTGGAAAAGAGCTGAGCTCTCACCAAATGCTTTCAGCAGCGCAGAAATATAAGTCATTCAAGTCGAATGGCATTTAACATGTTTAAATGTGAACTAAAGCTAAATTATGTGGATTAGTGACTTTTTTGACCAGTTCTTTATATGTTACAAACACTATTTCTATTGATTACTATAAAAATAAATGAATCTATATAACTAAGAGTTTTTTTAAAGTTAGCATTTAATAACTGAGAATATTTTAGCATTATTAATACGTGTACATAAAGGTTTAGAATGAATAATATGAATGAGTATTACAAAATGTGCATATCAGTAAACACAAAATAGGGCAAAAATAATAATTGTACATTCTGAATGCCACATGCTCATGCATAAATAAATGTATGCACAGCAATGTGAGCTAAATTATTACCAAATTGCATGAATAACTAAATAATGCTAAAATGTGCAATTTCAGATTTAAAAAAATAATGAGCTCTGTTCTGAGCACCATTTGAACCGAAAGTCAAGTCAACTGAATGTTGCTTTTAGCGCTCTTATCTTTGCATATAGAGGTTAATACAAGCTGCTGCACATATTGTTTTAGCAAATATTCTATGTGTGTGTGTTTGAATCTCCACATTCTCCCAACGTGTAACCAGAGACCTCCCTCACTGCATTTTATCATCATTTATCATGATGCCCTGTCACCAAAAAAGACTAAGGGGAGGCTATTTGTACCTCACATGACTGTTATAGTGTAAAAAAACCAACAAAAAACCCAACCCTGCATTGATTTGCACCTGACCTTAAAAGATGAGTCAGCCAGTATAGAGATATCCATCAGCACTGCCGGGTTACAGAACACTGAAGAGATAGAGTCCTTACCCAGCAAAACAAAGGTCAACAAACATGCTGGTGGGCTTCATTTGTTGCAAGTTTCTGTTTCAATGTTGCATTCACACCTTTTACAAAACATACCGGTAGTTGTAACAATAATATCAGCAGAGCAACAACAAAAAAAGCCCTCTGAAGCAGTTTCAAAAAAGAAGTAATCTAGAAATGATCTTCAGAGGTTGTGAAGGTTGCTAATGCAACCATTGGCTGAGGTTCAAATTCTAATATTCATAATCTTTCTTATATAAATTTCAACATTTAGGACCTAGTGTTCTAATGAAATAAACTATGACAACATTTTTACTTTTTGATGTACAGTCCTGTGAATTTTGCCCCCTTAGAGATTTCTTCTGTTTTTTGCTGACTCGTCACACTTAAATGCTTCAGATCAGCAAACAAATTTCTATATCAGACAAAGATAAGCGTTTTCAAATGATGACTTTGTTTATTAAAGGAAAGAAGATATCCAAACCAAACTGGTTCTGTGTAAAAAAATAAATGCCTCCTTTGGTAATTCATGAAATAATTGATTAACCAGAAAGTTGCACTAGCACATATAGGACCCCAGGCTTGATGCCAATAGAAGTTGAGACTCAAACACAACGTTTCTTGAAAAAAAACCGTAAGACATGTCTAAACGATGCTTCAACTCAGAGCAGCTAGAGAGTCTGATGGTCACACATTTAAATGTTTGTGTCTAAAGTGTTTTATGATGGAAATCTGATTAGTTAAAAAGACCCTTTTAAGAGAAAATATTATGTGAGCTTGAAAATGTACGCTCTGCACTCTGGAGGGTTTTTGAAATGAGTGTAAGTTCTATAGAAATGAGAGACACTCTGGGTGAAGGATGACAAAAATTCCAGTGTTTTTATGGATAATTTGTTCATGGAGTAAAAACCTTGTGAACTTGATAAGAGTTTAATTTCTAATAATTAGAAAAATGTATAAAACTCAAAAGTTCAGAGTGCATCACACTAACGTATTGGAAAATGCCCAAAAATATCTTAAACTGTTATTTAAAAACTATAACACATATTAAAACAACGGCTTAAAAGCAAAAAAAGAAAAGTACATTTCTGTCACTCATTTAAACTTTGAATAATCTACTAGGGATGCACAAATACCAGTACAAGTTTGAGTACTTACATTTAAAGCAGCTAAGTGGAGTATTTTTCTATGTATCAAAGTTTTCTAAATGTTTTAAATGATATTTCAGGTCTAAACTATAATATATGGGCAGAGTTCCACAACAGATGTTAAACTGCTGAAGACCCTCCTTCCTCCTATAGACTCCTTTGAATTTTCTCTGACTGGCAAACTTTTTCAGCCAATAAAATTCAAATTTCCGCATTGTGAGCTGTCAGTCAACATGCACGTGCTTCGCGCAAACCTGTAGAGGTGGGGGCTGTGCGCCCAGGACGCTCTGTGTCTCTCTCTGTTTACAGTCTTGTCAGGTCATGGAGGAGCCAGAGCTAATTTCTACTAAAAGGTTATCCATTCCCCGGCTGCTGAGGGATTTATTTTTATTTTTAAACATTTCTCCTGTACGCATTTATTTCGGTGAAGAATTCCATTTTGGACCAAATGCAGTTCATTTCCCGGTTCTGAAGCTTCAGTGCAGCAGCTCGCACTTTGAGAACCATGTTTCATAAGCACAGTGACAGACAGGTCTCAGACCCTCGTACAGTGAGAACATGATTTGTGAACAGTGAATGATTGAACCCTGCAATGTAATCCTAGTTTGAGCAGCAGCTGGAGCTCAGAGTCACAACGCACAGTTTATGCTCGGCTTAGAGATTGGAGTGACGCTCCGTGTGCATGTGCACACGACCGTGTGCACGCGCACACGTGACCGCACGTGCCTGTATAGGTGGGGTCATAGAACGCGGGAGGTTGGGAGAATGGTTGTTTTGGGAGGGGCCGTGGTTCAACACAATAACTTTAGTCATCATCAGCGGGTCAAGTTACAAAAGGACAGGATCTGTCAGCTGACTGAGTCACTATAAAATTAAAAGTCACGTTCATCTGTTTTTTCATAAAATCTTAACTGTAAACAGATTCTCAAAGGTCAGAGGTCAAACTAAAAGTTAGTTCAGCTCCAGAAAGATTTGTCTCTCTCTGAGTTAGAAAATATTCTATAAAAATGTCTCTCTGCTTCAGTTAATCTGACCTGGACAAAAAATAAAATCAAACCGACTGAATAACATCTCCTGTTGTGGAAAAACAAAATAAATAAATATAAAACCTTAATAACAAACGTCTCAGTGAGCTGAGTCCCAGTGTGGGAAAATCACTTTTAGATAAACTAATAACTACACAAATGACCTGCAGTAGGAGGTTTCAAAGTGAGTTTGATTAAATGATATGATAGCTTTCCATACAGCATCAGTCATTGCTTCTGCAGTCCAAACTTTTCCTCAGCTGATTAGAAGCAAACCAGTGGATCATTAAGACTCTGTGTGCAGCTGTTAGCAAAACACGGCTAAATAAAATGTGCGAACTTTTTAGGAATCGATCAGGCATTAGTAATGGATTCATAGTTACTGGTACTTTACCAACCTAAATATCGGTACTGTGAGGATTTGAGCAGCCTGTGTATACGTACTACTACATAACTACTACTGCTACTCCAACTACTACATGACTGCTCCAGAGTTAGCTATAAATTAGCTGCCGTTGTCTCTCACTGCAGCTCAGCTGAGAGTTGAGCACTCCACTATGGTAAATAGTATCGGTTTCATAGTATCGTAGTACTTTTACAAGTACGAGTGCACACAGCACACACAGTATCGGACCGATACTTGATTCTGGTATCGGTATCATCCCTAGTTTCTACTTCAAAGTCTGCCTGTGCTGGTGAGCTAGATTTTCTCACCAAAATCTTAGTTGTGTAATTAGATTTTGTTCCCAGTGCTTTATTGAATTTTATCTCCATCATCTAACATACTCCTACTAAAATCATAGCACACCACTTCTGGTCAGGCTGAACATTTTTAGTGTTTTTTTGAATGAGTTTATCAAAGTTATGGAAGACGATTAAACCAAAATCTGCAGTGTGAATAACAATAATGATGCTTAATGCCTATGGATTTGCACTTGTGATTATATTACAATTAAAGAAGTGTACAGAGAGCCAATCAAAGCAAAGAATCAAATGATCAAAACTGCAGTTTTATCTCTTCAGATGATGAAGCTTGTGGTTCCGCAGTATGTTTTATATCCGAGCTACAGTCATGCTTCACTTTGAGGTTAGGTCGGCAATTTCTTTTTTATAAATACGAGAATTCCCCCCATCAGATTTTTGATGTACCTGTGCCCTGAGCCGGTGGATATAAAATAGAAATGGAAGGGAAACTAATTTTTCACTAGCACAACCAGGAACACAACAGTAATGACTTCAAGAGCTGCGACAACAACCTTAGTAGACAGAAATCTTAAACTGATGCCCCAATAGAAAAGGATTTTATCTGCATGGCTGTGCTGCACCCTCACAATTCATACTGATAGAATGTGTATAATCGCAGCCCCTTACTATGCTTGTCTGCATGCTCGATGAAAGGGAAATGGGCTCCATACAACAAAAACAGAAAAGAGGCTTTCTAGCAAATGACTATTACCTCATGAGTGTGTCAGTGCAATTTGGGGAAAAGGGCTCAGAAATATTCCATTTGGTGGTTTTAAATTGCCAACCACTGAGGTGAAGAATGCTAAATTCAAATACATCGCCGCACTTAAACACAGTCGGCACATGAGGTAACACACACACCAAACAGTCACTATAGCACAAGGAAATAGCAGAGATTGTGTGTCTCTGGTAACCAAGTATCGTAACTGTTTCCCTAAATCAGTGTGAGGCTGGTGCTTCAGGTCCTTCCCAGTAGATCCAGTGTTTTATGGCTAGACACCAGTTCCCGCCTTAAAGTAGCAACTGAGCTGTATTGCACCTGATGCCAGACCACCACTGTGGGAGCTGCTGTACTACACAAAACTGTGAGCCAACAGCACATCTAATAGGATGCTTGTCTCTCTTGCCTCCAATCTCCCAAACAAACAATAACATCAACACTTCACTTTCCCCAAAAAGGGAAAAGGAAAGAAGCACTGAAAAAAAACAACAACAATCTGTCTCCTTCTACCTGAAGACAACTGCTGAGGCTAAAACATTATTCGACAGTCTTTACACACTGGGTAAACATCTTCTTCCAGCTGAAAAGTGCCTCATGCAACTTGCTTGCAACATAGTTAGAGGCTCACAAACAGCCTTATTAATGTTTAGCTCAGTGTATATATTCTCCTTAATTTGTTTGACCATTTCAACACAACCTGCTGCCCCTGCAGGAAAAGAAAAGTAATGGAGGCAGCAGTTTAGTTCTGCAGATTTAAATCAACCATGCAAAAAAAAGTAACAGCTGCTGCAGATTTAACACTTTCTCCACCTGCAGGCAATAGTTTCTCATGAATCTTTTGCAACTTTGGTGGGGGTTTTTTTGCTTGTGTGTGTGTGTGTGTGTGTGTGTGTGTGTGTGTGTGTGTGTGTGTGTGTGTGTGTGTGTGTGTGTGTGTGTGTGTGTGTGTGTGTGTGTGTGTGTGTGTGTGTGTGTGTGTGTGTGTAACCTCTTTGGTTTATGGAATGAATCATGAAACCACAGCTTGACTGTGTAACTGTAAACTGTAGTGAATAATGAATAGAGTTGCATTGCAACCATGAAGCATCCAGTTTTTTAGAAATACTTTTGTCTCATATTTCCTCCTACGTGGTCAAAACATTTCCCTAACAGCCATCAAAGCAGGTTTTAGGCACAACAATAGAGGTTTATGCCATTTGACATTAGCAGTACATTTATGTTTTTTTTTTTGTCAACAGTTGTTTTAGGTAGAGTGTTTCTGATAACTGCAAAAATGTAGAATGGTTCCATCAGGATGGAGATTAGTCTCTACCTCAAGCAAAGAAGTTAGTTGTGTTGGTTGTGAGTGACAATAGGATGGAATGAGAGAGGGACCAATGAGGGCTCGGTCTTCAGTAACGAGCACACAAAAAGCAAACCCTTTGACCTTTGTTCCAACCATCTACTATGATCACAAGATGTGGATCATAACCAAAATAACAAGAGTCAGGATGAAGGTGCCCGATGAGCTTCCTCATTACATTGGAGAGGAACTTCTTCATCTGAAGAGAGAAATAGAGCTGCTTCTTCTCTTCATCAAAGGAGGTCTGCTGAGGTGGTCTGGGAGAATGACTAGAGTGCCTCCTGGAGGTTTTTGTGGCCCAGCCTACTAGGAGGACTGAGAACTCACTAGACTAGAAGGATCATACATATATCGTCTTAGGTGCTGGAGAATGCACTGAGGAGAGGGATGTCTGTAACTCCCTCCTGGACCAGTTACCTTCACAACCTGGACCTTAGATAAGCAGACAGATAAAAGGATGGATGTTTCTGACATGAGCTACAGTAAGAACATCAGAGGGAAAGCTGTAGTAATCATGTAAGGATCTAAGAAGAAGCATCAATGGGAAGATAAATCATATTCTTAAAGTTATTCAGATTAAAATAATAAATATCAGACGAAAGCTTCAAATCCACCTTCTTCCTGGTAACTGTTACTTCAAATATTTCACAAGTACTTTTATGCAATCTGAAGTATTTCAGGTTTTGCCCTAGCTGATTTTCACTCACTCACAGAATACCTATAGAAATGTTCCATCCTATGAGAAAAAGGTATATTGGCCCCTGAAGTCATCAGTTTCATTACTTTAACTAGAAACTGTAATAAAAGAAACTGAATTCTGTTTCAAGACAGTATCAAGGTCAAGACAAGCCATAGCTGACAGGCAATGGACATCCTTCCCAGATACTTGGATGACTTTTTTTTTTCTCTTTTGTCAACTAGAACAGCATCAAAACCAAAGCCAAGGACATTTATGAGAACCCCATATAGCCAGAACAAGGATCAAACCTGCAACTTTGAAACTGCAGAAACATGATCTAACTCACTGAGCTCATTAGTCTTTACAATGTGAACAGACATTGTGCAGCATTTCTAATTTTGGAAGGGCAGGGGGCACGTTCAGCCTCCAGAACAGCTGTAACCTCTGAGCAGTTGCACATGAATGTTACAGCAGTGAGCACAAATGCTGATTATGCATTGAAACAATTGAATGCTTTGGAAGAGTCGTCATTTAAACCATTTCTCTAACTGTACAGAAACGCCCTCAAAATGGTCACTTTATGGTCTACCAACAACTGAACAACTTATTTAAATGAATAAGAAACTTTTTATTGTGACTTATTGAAAATGTAGTGACACCCTGTGAAACTGACACTGATGTTCAGTGTGTTGTGGCAACCTGTCATTCAACAAGTCCTCAAATCCACATCCAACATCTTGTCTTGACACTTTTACTTTAAGTTACACCTTATTGTTGAAGCCCACTGTCAAAACCTTCAAGATATGTTACAAAAAGGGCTAAGCTAATAAATAAAACCATTAAATAAGTGAACACACACTGAGTGGTTGGGTTTTAATTGTCTTGTGTAAACTGCTTCTTTGTAAGACACCTGGAAAAACAAAAAAAAAAGATAAAAGTTTCTTTTTTCTTCTTTTAACCTGCTGCTGCTGTCAGTACTTGCAATTTCCACAGGTTAGACTGAAAGTGCAGTTCTGAAATTGCTGTCACATTTCTTTTTCCTCAGCGGTGAGATGATAGTGGTTGGACTTGTGTTCACCCTTCCTGTGACACCGAGGATCCTTGTTTAGGCTCTTATACAGTAAGACACGATTTAGACCATGCTAACAGAAGCGTGCATGTACAGATATGGGATCAGATACACAAGCCTAATTGTTCATATTATTTAATAATAAAACACTATGGGCACATGTAAGCTACACCTCTGTTTAAACGCAGTGGACAAAGGTGGATGAAAACGTGTTTGTAGAAGTGTGGTTCCAGTGGCCGGGATGAAAGGCTAATGTGCACAGCATGGCACCCTGAAATCACATTAACAGTCAATCAATAATTTTTCTGCAGAAGTCTGAATCTGTTTTCTCGCCTGAAAACACACTTTAACACTGCACAAAGGACTTTAGTCCTCCACAGAAGAGCCCAGAAAATGCTCAAAACTGAAAAGCAGTAAGAGCAGTGTGCTACTGATGAATACATCTACTTGGTTTCCAACTATTTTGATCTTTATCATCTAAAAAGAAGTTGCATACTTCCTGTCTGACTCTGTTGTAGACAATCTGTCAAGATGAGATATTTTTAATCAACTCAACAGTCAAAACTATCCTTATTCACAAGAATGAAAAAGGGATGTGTAAAATGAACAGAAAAAGAGTCAGTACATAAATAGAGAGACAGATCCCAAAGACAGAAACTAAAGATCCAGTCGATTGATACGATAGGTTCAATAGATAGAGGCAACAGATGCAGTAGATGGATATTATAGATGCAAAAGATAGATACAGTAGATCTGGTAGATACTGACAGATACAATGGATCTGGTAGATAGATGCTATAGATTCAATAGTTAGATCCAGTAGATCCAGTATGCTAGAGATCCAGTAGATACTATAGATCTGAAATATAGATACAGAAGATCCAGTAGATAGATAGATTTAGTAGATGAATACTAAAGATCTATTGAATAGATACTATAGATCTAGTATGGAAACAATAGATCTGGTAGACCGATACTATAGATTTGTAGATAGATACAGTAGATCTGTAACACAAATATAGAACCGGTAGATAGATTATATAGACCTGGTAAATCAATATAGATCCAGTAAAAATACACTATAGACACTAGTAGATCTAGTATACTGACACTATAGATGTGGTTGATAAATACTCTAGAGCCAATAGATAGATACTATAAATCCTATAGATGGATACTATAGTTCTGGTAGAATTATCCAGTAGTTGAATACCATAGATCTAGTAGATATATTCTATAGATTTGGCAGATAGATACTATAGATTGATGCTATAGATTTGGTGGAAAGATACAATAAATCCAGTAGATGGTTGATGTAGATCTGGTAGATAGATACAGCACAGCCAGTATATACTCTATCTATCTATCTATCTATCTATCTATCTATCTATCTATCTATCTATCTATCTATCTATCTATCTATCTATCTATCTATCTATCTATCTATCTATCTATCTATCTATCTATCTATCTATTGATGATATCCATAATAATTAGTATATAAATATATACACATACGTGTATACAGTATATGTATGTGTGTGTGTGTATATATATATATGTGTGTGTGTGTGTGTGTGTGTGTGTGTGTGTGTGTGTGTGTGTGTGTGTGTGTGTGTGTGTGTGTGTGTGTCTAGTCCAGTCGACAGCCACATAATCAGAAATATCTGTGAATAGATCAGATAAAGATATATGAGAATTGTGAGTTTACTGTAAATGGTTGATGTGTATCAAAGCTATTACAGTAATTCAGACCTGAGCATTTTTTTTTCGTAAAACCTGTAAAGACTTTACTTTTATTTTTCCTACTAAGTCTGTCATATCATACCAGCAGATATTGGTTTAATATTTAAGTCACGTTCAAAAACTAGTTTGTATTCCATTTTGAAAAAGTAGTTTCAGCACTACATCTGAGGTGCAACATGATGACAAAATTCTCCCATATCAGCCCTTAAAGATTTTAATCACCGTTTGATCAAGTTAAAACTAATGTAGACATTTTTAGTAGCAAGTGTGTCACTTCAGGGATTTAACAGAGAGATTAATCCACTCAGAAAAAAACTGTCTCCTGAGATGTAAGACGCAGTCCACCTTGAATCTGTGGCCTTGACTCTGGAAGCAGCCTCCAGTGAACCTATTACATTTAATCTCAACAAACTGTTGGCTATTTTTCTTCCTGAAGACAAGATATTGCCAATATCTCATCGCCAAGAGAACTGCCTATATTGTAAGTGACTTAAGCAGAGCCAGTAAACTATATCCGACCTTCGCTGAGACCCATCAGCAGCATCTAAGAGCTTGGCCCAAGTCTGAAACCACAGGCAGGAGGCCAGTGAGTGAGCTGAACTGTACTTTGGTTCTGTGATGTGATCCCGGCACTGAACAAAACATACTACATGGTCTTGTTGAGATCAAGAACCTTGGCGGCAGGGGGAATAATGGCCTACATTACATTCCTGGTAGATGGAGTATAATTACACAAATTGTAATCCTGATTAGCCTCGGTAGCCCTTCCATCTTGTTTACATAATCACTTCTAGATAAAGTCTTCATCTGTGGCTTAGTGACCAGATTACAGTCTGTTCAGGAACCACCTGATTACCAGCAATTACTGAACTTTTTGTTTGAAAAAAAAACTCTTCTACTGACAAAACGCTGAGGCTAACAGTAAATTTGAGCCATCATTTGTATTCACAAGAGCCAAATGGTGGAACACAAACAGATGGACACATTTTAATATCTGATCGCTCACCCCCTGTAATGTTGGAAACATGAATGTGCTCTGTTCTATCCTGAACTCAACTTTGAGCTCCAACCTGCTGCTTTCAGCTCCACACACAGAAACTAAAAACCTGGATGGACTGAGAGAAGCATCTAAAACGGATCCAATCGATTAAAGTTTAAAAAGCATTCGTCCATTATGGTTATCTGATAACAATACAGATTAGATGCAGGAAGCTGTGGTCATGACTCCAATCCACATCCTTCTAATTCTGAGAACATCTCACAAAGCTGTGATTGTGCATGTGATATAACATGCAAAAACAGTCTTTTTATAACTGATTTGATCAATGCATGTAATGAAGCGGAGAAGAAAGAAAACAATAGATTAAAATGCAGGTTTGGATCTCAAGAGAACAAAGTGTTCAGTGTCAGAATGAAGGAAATTATCATGTTTAATCAAAAATAACCATGGATGAATGACACCTGACACAAGAGGCAATTTCAGTTGAATTTAGAAGAACAGAGAATCCGTGTGCATCTGGATCCTGTAACCCTGTCTAATTCCCAGTTAAATTTGATTTTTTAAAATTGTTTTAAGGAGGAAATAAAAGAAAAGTGAGTCATAAGCCATGTCTAATGAATATCCTTTATCTCTGCAGTCATTGTGTCAACTGTCAGAGCAGAGGAACAACACCTCATCTCTGTTACCTCCACTCTTCCAAAAAATAGGGACCAAGGCTTCCTCCCCCTCCTTTCCCTAGCCAATTCCCGGCTGGCTGCCTCCCTAATAAGTAACAGAACTAGGAGGATTGGCAGTGGCCTCAAGGTTTGACATTGCCTCAATGTGGGTGGTGATGAAACAGCACCGTGCACCGACTCTGCTCCAGTCAACTTGGCTCATTCTTGACTAGGTGCTGTTATGCTGCACATCCACCCCCAATAGTCAGACACGAGTATTACTCACGGGCTGCGAGGGGGGTTAAATCTGCATGTAAATTGGTATCTGCTCAGAAACACATACATGCATTCAACAGATAACTGGCCGTGCACTCTGTCTCGCGCGTAAAATGGATCCGAAATGCGCACAAAACACACGTTAGTGGCACACACACATTTTGAGGGACTGTGATTGAATTTTTGCTTTTCTTTTCGGTTTAATTTCAGCTGGAATGAGAGTTTGACAGGAAACAGACCAAGGCAAGCAACATTTGTGCACGTGGGCCATAAAAAGACGACTGTTAAATCAGTTACCTGTAAATCAATAAGCAACAATTGAGTTGGCTGATTTTGGCAGGTGTTTTTTAAAATGTTCTAAATGTTGGAGAAGTCTCGTTTTAAAAAGTAAGACAAGCGCTTCTTGACTGGATGTTTCAAATACGTTAATAATAAAAACTAACGTGTGCAGACCCTGAGAGAGAGAGCCACTGGACTGCTAAGAAGTCCACCTTTCACCTGAGCACCTTTGCAAGTCCGATAGTCACCAAATTGGTTCCACTTATCGTCTCGGCCCATGCATAGTTTCAGAATCATTTCAGCCTCAAAAATAAAAAATGTATAAATAAGGCAAAGCCCCGCATCACTTCCCAACTCAGTCCCCACAAAAGAGACTGCTTCCATTCCCAATCAATCAAAACCTCGCAACATCTTCTAAGAAATCTGCAGTGTGAGCACTTGCGCCTCAACAATTCACTAGTTAGCCTACTAAGCAAAGCAGCTCACGTAGGCTATTAGAAGGAGCGTAGGCTACCGCAAGAATCTCTATTGAGCGGCTCAGTCAAAGCCTGCATTGAGCGCAAAACCGCCGAAATGCGCCCCCTGAAAAAGTCCATCCGGAGAGCCGCGGCCGCCTCATTTGTGCACGTCTGTAACATTAAAGCTTTTGATTTCTCCCCCACCGCACACGCACATGCACACGCACGCACACACACACACACACAGGGGCGCATTAGAAAACACAGAGAATTGCTGCAGTGGCTCGTACCTTTCACACAAGTGAACATCAGTGAAAAGATGAGATTCCAGAAAACAATTCCCGTCCTAATCCGCATCGTTCTGGCTTGGACAAAGTCCCTCCGGCCACATTTAACGCATCTCCTGTTGAAAACGTCCCGTAGTTCAATAGATCCGTCGTAGTATCCGTCCCTGTAAATCCCCTTCATGTTCTCAACTACAACATGTAAGCTGCAGCCTGGTTTCTGGCTGTGTCGGGTTGAAGTGGGTTCCCTCCTCAGAGGAGCAGCAGACAGAGCCGCCCGCCGCGCTGTGTCAGCTGATAGCAGAGGAGTGAGCGAGAGCGGATTTTAGGAGAGGACCACAGCAACCTGGACGAGGGCTCAACCATCTCTGCTGAGAGGGGCATCAAGTGAGAGGATCTCTGTAGACGCGCTCCGGCGTCTGATGCTCAACATCTCCCCCTCTCTCTTTTATATATACAGTATATATATATATATATAGGCTATATTTTTTAAATTCCCTGAAAACCAGCTGAGGACGGAGAGGAGTCCAGCTTACAATCTGAAGGGCTACCTTTATCGATCGGAAATCAAAACCAGGCAGAGTGAGAGAGGAAAGGTGGTGATGGTGGGGGAGAGAGAGGGGGAGGAAGAGAGAGATAGAGATATAGAGAAAAGAGCGTCCTGTGTAAGTATGAGTTGTCTGGTATGTGGGTAACAAATCATGAAGTGGGAACAGTGAGGTGTGGGTGGCGGAGAGAGGGGGTGGGGGGCACGGGAGGAATGTAAATCCCGAGGAAGAAATGAAACCTGTTAATTCATTTCATGTGGTTCGTATGTGTCAGGAGAAGGAGGAGGAGGATGGGGTGAGGGAGGGGGGACGTCAGGGGACACTCAGACAGGCAGCATCCCGTCCCGAAAGCTGATGAAAGAAAATCCGCCTCGCTGGCAATCCCACCATAACTCTGATTTTCATTTTAGAGATCGAGCGGGTCCGTTATTGGGAGTGATGGGGCTGGGCAATTTGCAATGCAAAGATGGAATGATGACGGCGCAGAGCGCAGCTCGGCTGCGGTGTGGCTCTTCTGCCATCTAGCTTCAGAAGAGTCATCGACCTTTACTTTGAAAGGAAAAAAAAGAGGAGTGGGGGGGGGGGGGTAAAGGAGTAGGGGGTGTCGCTGATTGCTCATCTGTGAGCTCTTCTGTTTAACCTGTGGCGCAGTAGTTTCATGACACGCTGTAGTCTTTAGATTAAAACAGTCTGAGAGAAAAAACATCATCTTCGACTCCAAGCTGCAGCTCGGATAGCAGATAAGGCTCCAGTCGGTGAGGTGTGCTCACTTTGAGCCTGAATACTGCGCATTTATTAATTGTGGTTGAAGTGACCTTCATAGTAATCAATGCATTGCGCTCTATTAGCAGGATTTATTAGCGTTAAGTAGTTCATCCAGAGAGCTGTAAATGCGCTGACAGGAGCCGGAAGGAGCGCAAACAGCGGCCCCTCGGCCCGGGAGCTGTCCGCGGTGCTGAAACCACCGAGCGCTGCAGAAAGCTCCAAACCGCTCTCTGTGAGGAGGTGAGGACTCTACAGGCGGATACAAAACCAGGATGTGAGGATGTAACTGAAACTTTGAAATAAAAAGCTGACGTGGCAGCCAGAAAACAAACAGAGGTGCAAAGAAAAAATACTCAGAAGAGCCAAACTAGAGGAGCTGGACTGGAGGACAGCAGAGGGTCTGAGCGGTCTGAGGTGGGCATGGGCTCTAAAGGGGTAGGTAATAATGAAACTATAGACAGGCATGTTCAGATATGGATTTTAATTCAAAATAAAAAAAACTAATTTATTCGATTAAAAAAATAAAATTATATAGTTGTGTTTTTACTTTGGGTTTTTAATATGTGTGTTTATGAATTTTTTGTAATTTTTTTATATTTTCATCATGTTTTGTTTTTGATCTGTATTCTGTCTACAGCACTTTGATCGAATACATTTTTGTTTTTTAAATTGTTATCATTGTTGTCATAAGCAGCAATGAAGTACATGGGTCACAAAAGAACACAGAGAACATACTGATGGAAAGAAACAATAACACATTAAATCCTAGCTATGAAATTATCATTTCAGAACTCAAAAAATTAAATCAGAACAGAAGACAAAATTTAAACTAAGGAATGAACCAAGAGAAGCCCAGGTAAAGAATGACTATAGAAAATGACAAGCACTAAAACACAGCACAGTGACATTTTCATCATTTAAAGGAAACAAAGTCATCAGAATAATCATACCTTGTACTTTATAGATAACACACTCTTTGTTGGTGCATTTAAAGTGTTTCATGCTCAAAAATCTTAAAGTTTCACTGTGCCTTTCAACTTCTCTTTTTGGATCAAGTCATTTTTGTTTCCAAGGTTAGCTGTGTAGATCAATTTTCCTCTTTTAGGAGAATAAATGCAGAAACAGCTTGATTCTGCTTTAATCTCATTTATAAGTCAGCACAGAACTCACTTTTGTTGAAGTAAATAAAAACAGCCTTCATACCTGCAGTAGTTCAAGTTTTGTTATTTTTATTGTGCATATATAGGTGTAAATATAGCATTTACACTAATGTGTGTTGTTCTGTGTTTATATATTTGCCAAGTGAATAACATTCACAGTTGACTTTTGTGTAAATTGAATTTTACATGTTTCTGTGAACAGCTTGATAATAATCTATCCCGTTCAACCCATATGAACTGACTCGCTGCCACACTAGCGATACATTTGTGTACCTCTGAAGAGTTGTTTATCACAATGGATTATGCAGCAGAGGCAAACTGGTGTGTGTCTGGCAGTGTGAGGAGGAAGGTCCCTTATTCCCTGCTGGTATCAGAATTCTTCAGGTGTCTACAGGCCCACAGGAAGCTGCAGAGGATGGATTGAGGCACAAGCAGCTCATCTTCACCAGTGTAATCGACAGGTGGACCCAGGAGAGTGAGCTTTGGCTTTATCGATGCCTCTTGCCAGCTCTCGCTTGATGCCTGATGAGCAGCGAGACAGCCTCCTACTAGTTGTTTTGTGTGAGTCCTTGTCTGTATTGATTGCACATACATGCCAAATTAAACACACATGCATGCAATTGCACAGTAAATACACATGCACAAGCATGGTTGGGCATTCTGTGACTATAGAGTGGTATTTGTGCAAACATTTGTATGATTTAGCTCATACTGACAAGCAATCCATCTGTTTAATGCACCTTTATCCACTGACCTCTGCAGCAAAATGAACAGAACTGGTCAGCTAACTGCCCAGACAAGCCGCCAAGTCACTGAACAGCCAGTCAAACTGTTGCAGCCACTGCGCCTCCTCTGATTTGTCCCTTGGGGTCCCAGAAGGTCGCACTTGTGAGTCTGGGCAGCATGTTCTGATTAGCAGAGGACTGATGCCTGGGACAGTTTCTGTGTTTTGCACACCAACCAAAAGTCTTCCCAGAGGGAACTCTGGCCTCAGCATGCTCCGCAGCTGTTATTGTGCGTATGCATCCTGCACATGCTATAGTATGCATGAATGCATGTGCAAGTGTGAATAAAAGTGTCAGATTATTTGTGTGTATCCTAAACTTGTGCCCCACAGTGTGTGTCTGTTTTCATGAACACATGCTGCGACGGGACGCGCTTTGGCATCTAAGAGGAAATCTTCACGCCTGAGTTGTGTTTTGTGTGTGTTTATTTCTTTCCAAGTGCTGGGGCAAAGTGCAGCTGGTGGGGCGTTAATAGAGTAAGCAGCGGGGTCGGATTAGCAGGCTCGACTTCCACTGTTGAACGTGGCCTGTCTCACACACAAACACACACACACACACACACACACACACACACACTCATGTCTGGGTTATGCAGCTTCATTGCTCTAGGTCTATGCCATACAAAACTCAAGTAGTAAGTTAATTCAAGTAAGCAGGGATTGAATCAGTGTTTTTGTGTAATATAAGCAGGTGAGATGTTTCAAATAAAACTTTTGAACTTATGACTCCAAGCAGGTATCCACTAAAACTCTATTTATGAGAGATTTTGAGCTACCTGTCTGCAGTGAGTGACCTTTGCCCTGCTCAAGTGAATGGGAAGAATGGAATTCATACAGAGTGAAATTCTACTGTGAAATTTTAAATAGAGACATCCTTTTTCCTGTTTTGCAAGGATCCAGTGTTGTGTTGTCATGTTGAGCTTTCAATTAAACAAAAGCACACCTTTACGCCTCATTGTGCAGCAGCTTACATGGTGGTGAAATGACAGAAATTTGCATTGACAGTTTCCCTGACATGCCTAGCAAGATCATCTTCAGCGCGATGTAAGCATCTCTAGCTCAGGGCGACACTCGGAGCTATGAGTCACGGTAAATTGTTCAGCCTGAACAAATGTGGATAAAAAGTGACATCAAGAACATCAAAACTAGGTTTTGATCCATTTTTAGTTCAAGGCAAGCTTCATAAAATATGGATTATACAATATTTTGATATTTCACATAGTACGTACACATGATTGTATGCACTGTTTTAGTCTTACCACATTGTTATGCACCAATTTCCCTCATCCTGCTGCCTTTTCTCCATTACATTTTTATTATTTCATTCCAGTCAGATCTAAGCTGCCTTGTGTGCACGCTCGCATGCTTTGTTCACTCATTTGACATTAAATATTCCTAAACCTTTTATCTTCTGAGAAAAAGTCTGAAATAATAGGAATAGAGACAGGCAAGAGGAGGGGGTTGGGGAGGGGGTGGGAGAGATAAAAGAACTAGGAGCTGAGAGAAAACAAGAGTTAAGAGAACTGATTGGAGGATGATCGCAAAAATAAAGGTGCGAGACAGAAAACAGATGTGAATTGAAGGATGGAAGGAAGTGACAAGTAGGGGCGAAGAGGCAGAGGGAGGGCAGGGGAAGGATGAATGAAGGTTGGCAATAAAAATAAAGGAGGAGAGTCAGCTGGAGGAGAACTGTTACAGAAACAGAAATAGTATTTCTGTTTTTACTTTTTTTGTCACTTAAATGTGTCAAATCAGCAAATAGATTATCAGATAAAGAAGACTCAAATAAATACAAAATACAGTTTTCAAATGGCTATTTCATTTATTATTTAGGTTAAATAATTTGGGCTGAATAATTAGCAAGATAAAATTTTCCATCTCATTAACAATGGGCACAACCAGACAGAACAACACAGCAGCTTCCAGAAATGAGTCTGCTGCTGCTGCTCACCAACTTCAAAGAAGGTCACATCATATACTGAAATGTAGAATGAACAGAAGGGTTATACAAACACTTTATTATGTGAATAAAAGATCAAAGAGAAAAAAAAGCTGATTGAAAGACGACGGAAATGCACACTTTTTAATTCATTTCACGAAAAGGAGAAAAAAGTGAGTCATACCTTTTTTTAGAGGAGGGTTTGTTTTGAGTATGCACTGGACACTTAGAAGTATGCAGGTGGCATTAAAAATGTGCTTGGGTTATAGAGGGAGCGGCTTTCAGATAGTCCACAACATAATCTGGTATTCATGGCAGGCATGCTAATCACACTGTGGAACACCAAACACACCTACACTGACTGAAGTGCTGCTATGCTTTAATATCACCTTTAATGCTGCGCTTTAAAGGCAGAAATGGGGGTTAAATAATGCATCGACTCAAAATATGGGTTGATTTTTTTAACGTGTTTGTGTCTTGATGTCCATATCTCTGAAATTCACTTCCCTGGTGAGGAGAAAATTAGCTATTTAAATTCTTGTAAAATAGTGTCTTGGTGTAAAGCCAGTGTTGTAAAATACTTTCACAGCTCTCACAAATGGAGCAAAAGAGCTGCATCACTCCTAAATGTTGTCAGCATCACGCAACTAAATCTCTCATCCATGCACTCACACACATGTGTGTGCACACACACACACACACATGGTTAACATTTATCATTTTGGGGCCTCGTCTCTCAGTATGTACACGATGCAATTGTTCTGCAACATCTAAGAATAAAGAGCAAAGAGTACTGGTTCTCTTCTTTAGAATGCGTAATACATTTGCAAGCAGAGTGTTAAGCTGAGGTAAACCAAGTGTCCAACTAAGCAGCTTAACGTGTGTGTGTGTGTGTGTGTGTGTGTGTGTACATATATATATATATATATATATATATATATATATATATATATATATATATATATATATATACATATATACATATATGTGTGAGTGTGTGTGTTGCACCTTACAGACGCTGTGTGTCACTTCTGTACCTGAGCATCATGCTCGGAGCACTTCCTCTTCCAAAGGACAGCTCTCAGAATAAATGTATTTTGGGGATTCAGCAGCTTTACATGTTGACCACAGTTTCCTCTTCAGCTCAGACTTTTCTGCTGATGAGTTTTTGTGCAGACCACCCTTCCTGTGACTCACAAATAGGGTATTAGGCAGGAGGAAAAGTGGGTAATAACTGTAAAATGCCTCTGATCTCACTTTTTCTCTTGTCCACAAACATGCATGCACACTTTTCAGAGCAATAAATTACTAGACAGGTACAAAGTCAGTGTTGTGTGCATCAGTGATGGCACTGATGAAATTATATTGTTGACTCCCCTTTTTTCATGATAATTAGATAGTGATGAGCTAAACACAGCTCTTTGATGACCTGACATGACAAAATGTGTGTGTTTTTGTGTATTTTTGTAAAAAAACGTTAGTGGGTAGTCAAACGTTCAAAATGCATGACAATTCTGCCTATTGTGTCTGTAATCTGTCTGTCGAACACTAAAAAGTATCAGCCATGCTGTTTCATCTTATACTAGTATGGTCATGTCCACCACCTGACATGCAGCGCACGTTCTGCACAATACACCTGCGGTCACGAGTAACACGCTCTTTTGGCATTTATTTCAAAACTTGTGAATGCACATTCTTTGCACGCACACCAAACACTGAGTGCATAAACTCAGTCACAGCCACTCACCAGATGCCTCTGTGCTGCAAAAACTGTTTCACTTGCTCACACGACAGAAATACCATCTCGCAAATACACCCCTCTAATACATCATGTTTACTTACTTTTTTCACTAAAACTCACTAACACCTTTTTTGAGTTTTAGTTAACTAAAACTGGACTAAACTATATCACTTAAAAATGACTAAAATATAACTAAAAATAATAAGCACTGTCTTCCAAAAGACTAAGATGGCTGCCAAAAACCAACACTGTGCAGAATTCATGGGCGTAGATTTGGCATGGACAAAGGTGACGTGTCCCCACCAATACCCAGCAATCAATGAATTGTCTCCACCAATAACTCAATCCAAGGGTGCAGAAATAGTGCTGCATCCCCACCAATAATACATGCAGACCAGGCGCTGTGCTACTGTCCATGGATGGACCTGTGTCCAGGATAAGGAGGCACACGTGTTTGGATCGACCGATGCGAGCCGAGAAGGGAGCAGTGTCAGCACTCTGGACAAGCTGATTTAAAGAGGCAACAACTTTAGCAAAAATCTAGGAGTGACATTATTTTATTTTTATGACCTGAGTACTGAGGGGGTATTCTAAAAAGCATTATGTTTTGCAAAAATGACTCTAATAGTCTGGCAGAAAAAGAAGTAAGTGTTTAAGAAGTCCAGGAAAGAAGTTGAAGATGCTGCAATAAACACAGAAAACCAAGACAAGGGAGCAATGAGCTGAGGCTGCTGTCTGTAGCGTCATTTTGGATTTCTTGGATATACTGTGTGACCGTCACTAGCTGTGCACCACGTCTTTTGGCTCAATTAGTTGCTAATTAGTTGGGTTTGTGAATCACCAGGTTTTAAGTTGCAGAGCTATAGTCATGGTTTCAGGGTCAGAGGAGAAGCCCAGGTCCGACGGGAGCCTGGCAGGTTTGTGGCTTTCTTAAACTTATATTAAAATGCATCCTGTGGTTTATTAATTGTTTTGCTAATAGACAAGAAGGGTTGACCTGAACTGGGTTGATTTCAAAAGATAATCAGCTTTAAATGTACATCCAGTGATTACTTTGTGAATGTTTAATTAAAATCCATCTCGTGGTTCAAGAGATAATGTAATTTGCTAACAAACTATCTGACAGACACACAGGGTAGTCTATGCTTAATGGTTGACTTAATGACAAAGTTTGTCTCATGTTACCAGTTAGTTCTTGGGAGTTAGTGTTCAGAATGACTCTCAGCCAAACAACCAAAAATGTAGCTCAATATCTGTAAAACTGACTGACTTTTAGTTATTTTTGTGTTTGTTAATGTTGGTTACCTGAGGCAGCCATGTTGAATCAAGATGACTCTATAATATCATCAGCCTTAGATGTACACCCAATTAAGATTTTCTAATAGTTTCATTAACATCAGTTCACTGGCTCATTAGATATTTAACAAATGAATTATTGCACACACACAGAAGCACAAGTTAAAACATGTTTACCCACAATAAAAACACTGAAACTGAAACAATACGAAAAACTGAAGAACAAATAAAAAGAAGTACTAGGAAACAGTGTTGATTTAATTCTACAAAATGACAGTAATTTAACCACAAATGTATTTCGTCTCAAGTATCTAAAAGCTGTAGGACACAGAATGAGTATCATTATTTCTGCATCTAAAGCAAAGTAACTGCTATAATTTGCTGTTATTAAGTTAAACACATCTAATGATTTATTACACACAGCTTGACTTCATTGTGGAATTTGGTTGATGCATTACAGTTTGAAATGTGATGCAATATTATCATTATCTCTGACTTTCTTTTTGAACAATATTTTTTAAAAGATAATTTTTAAATTAATTTAAAAAACGATTTCTGATTTCTGGATGTTCCTTCATCTTTATCAGGAAGTCTGTCAGCAGATGAATATGTAAACATTCTGCACAAACACCAGATCGTTGACCAAAACTGTGACTGGTTTTTCAACAAATTAGATTTTTATAAATGTAAACCGATTTAGAACATGCACTGGGACGTTTCACACAGATACAAATCATCTGTGCCGGAAATCCAACAGGTGGCGTTTGAACATGTTCTGGTAGAATGGCCAAAAGAGAAAGACACAGAAAAAAAACACAATCTAGAGCTGAAGCTACATTATTTTGTTTTTTATTTCACATTTTTCTCAGAACTGCTCTGTAAACAAACATTTTATGTCCGTAATGTTAATTTTGCATTGCACACACTCCCAAGCTATGATTATATAACGCAAAGTATTGTCCAAAAATTCACCACAAATCAATCACAGGTTCTAAATCTGAAACAGTCTGAAACAATTATAAATACTGTCTAGAACTTCACACTCCCCAAAAATCTGTACCTCCAGAGATCTAAATATATCCCCAAACTACACTGAAGATTATACTCCTACTCTCTAAACCCCTCTCACCACAGGAGGAAATTAAGGCCCACAAAGCATCTCCTTTGTGTGATCAGAAGAGAGAAACACCAAAAAAACAATAAATAAATAAAATGCACATGTAACAAAAGGAAGTGTGATTAAAAAAATTATAATGCAGCCTTTTAAGTGCAGCTTGGTTATACTCTCAGGCGCGCACGCACACACACACACACACACACACACACACACACACTGTTGACTTACTCGTTTTCTGTAGTAACCTAACTACAGTGAGGAGTTTTAATAAATTACCTGCAGAGCTCCAGCTGGGTTTCCATCTCCTTCAGTTTATTTACCCATGCCTGTCTTAAGGTTAGTAGAACTAACACCATGTGCCACTGTGTCTCAGGGGAATAGAGGCTGTCTACCATGTGGGAGATAAGGATTCAAACCCCATCCCAAGCCATGTGTTGAAGGAATGGGTCGAATGCAGAGAGCAAATCCCACTACATTGTACTGGGGTATACACATACGTACGTGGCCACACACTGCAGTTCAATTAACATTGAAGCAACGTTGTTTACCTCTAGTGAGGAGGAGGAGGAGGAGAGTTCTTTACTAGTAGGTTGCATTTGAGACTTAACAGGAGCTCAGTTCACATCAACCGAATAATCAAATAACTAGTTTTTATCAAGAGAACCAACTGGCAGCTTTGACGCTAAACTCTATGTTCAGAAGGAAGAAACTTTCCTCTGTCCATTTCAGGTTAGCTTTCACAACATTACAGAGGTGGGTCAAAGGTCACAGATATGGCATCCTTATCGGAGACAAAAAAAGTGCTTCCTTATGAGCAGAATGTCACATGCATTTAAGAAATGATTGCTGCTAAAAGTAGTTTGCTTTAATGCATTAACACTAACAGCCCTAGAATAAGATAAACACTGAACAGTTGGTCACTTTACACTAAATCATCCATATTGCTTTAAACATAAACAACTTCAGTCTTCAAAGCCTTTTTGTCAGTACCTCCATGACAGTTATAAAACAAGGCTGGTGTGTTAACTCTGGTATAAATCATTATAAGGATTTTAAAACATCTAAATGCAGGACTGCAGGTGAAAGCAGGTCACAAACTTAAACACTTCTGTAAAAGATTCCAATTACTGTAAGAGGTCTGCCCTAAACAACTCAAATCCATGATAAACCAGACAAGACTGACCAGCATCTAACAGGTCATCTAAACTATGAAAAACATTTCTACTGGAGGGAGAAGAAGGTGAGAGGATAGAGATGAGGGGTATGTAACATATAGTGGCAGGGTGGCTTAAGGACAGAATAAAAGTCTTCAGAGAAAAGCTGAACCATGTTAACCAGAGATCCCCAGACTTCCCTCCCTAGCTACCTCCTCCAGCTCATCCTGAGGGACTCAAAGGTTTTCCCAGACCAGCTGTGAAAATTAATCTCTCCAGCACATTCTGGATCTGCCTCAAGGTCTCCTCCCAGTGGGACATGCCTGAATCACCTTCCTTGGAAGGTGTCCAGAAGGTATTTGAACCAGATTCCTGAAACGTCTCATCTGGCTCTTTTTGATGCAGAGAAAAAAATGTTACTCTGATCACCTCTTGAATAGTTCATCCTCACCCCTAAAGATGAGTCCAGCCACTCTGCAGAGGAAGTTCATTTTAGCTGATTGTATTCATGATCTATCTACACCTCGTGTAACAGATATGTATTCAAGTGGAGAGTAAAAATAGAAAAGACCAAATTAAAACAGCTGGTTTAAAGACTTGTCTCATCTGACAGGAAACTGAACTTTTTGTGGCTTTTGTTTAACTTAATATTCTTAGCATCCTTTGCAAACTTGTGATTTAATTTTGTTTTAGTTAACTCGCTTTAAAAAAAAATTAAATGTGTAAATTCTTGTGTGTTTACACCTAAAACAGCACATTTTAGCTCCCGTCCTCTAAAAGGCTCAACCTGCCCTTATACAGCAGCTAACTGTTTAAATGCTGTAGCATGATCAGCTCAATTATTGCCTGATTTTTGCCAAATTGGTTCCCTGTATAGCCATTATACAAGTGACATGATGGCACAAAAAGGAAAAAGAACAAAAGTCTATGAATTAGACATTTCTAACAAGTCTGCGTGAGAGACGACATACTGACTCAAAGGGGAAGAAAATATTATATTCTCTTTAAAGACATTATTTTGACCTCCCAAGTAAAATATTCACTGCTCTGAATCCCAATTACAATACACGCATGGCTCAATATAGAGCAGCAAAGCTTAGGTTTGTTTAGTTTGCATAAAAAGACAGCATATATAAAGGAATGTAACGGAAATCCATTTTAAAGTGCAAATATTGAGTCTAAGCTTTTCTAAGGCTTTAAAGCACAAGATAGAAATCAACTCTTATACTGGAAGGGAAATGTAGATATATGTTGAACATTTCTGTATAAATAAATGGTGCATCTGGTTCTGTCTTACTGTATGTATTGTTGTGTTTACTTTAAGAAGGGAGGGACATTTCTCAGATGAGACATCTTTAAAAAATGTAAAAGAAAAGGACCAGTTGCCTTAAAAGGAAAGAACTTCAGAATTTCATGTATTGTGTTTTTGTAGCTTCTGTTTTTTCTTTACATTGTGTCCATTGTTCATACAGAGGAGTGGTTGTGTCTATTTTAAAGTTTTCAACATTTTAACATTCTTGTCAACAATTATTTAATTTTAAAAAACAAACAGAACAAAGCAAAAATATGTTCAATGAGATATGTGAAATGTATAAGAAGATAAGTATCAGCTGTGTGAAGAAAAAGATTACATTATTAGATGTAGGTGACCCAGAGCCGTGGAGCAGAGGAACCATTTAAATGTTGTTTTAATGTTCTGTCATCATGTGTTGACAGAAAAATTAAAAGTGATAACTCTTCAAAAGAAAATGCAAAAACAAAAACCAGCTACTGAAGGAGCACATTGTGATGCGATGGCATGTTTCTACTGTTTAAGAACTGGGAGATCAAAAACAAGATCTTTATTAAAATCATGTGCAAAGTTTTGTTTCTTCTTTGTCAAAACAAATGTCTGAGTGGATTATAGCATCAAATTCACTATTCCACCAGTTTTACTCTCAACAGTACAAACTTAACCAGTAAAGTGTGACCATTGTGTGCAGTTTGTTGCAAAAGCCATTTGCCTTATACTGTACAGTGCAATACCTATGTTGTAAAAAGAATTGACACACACCCCAAATTCAGGTATAGCTGTCCCAATATTATTGATTTGAGGTCAGACCCGGAGTGAGACTAATTTCTAACTAAAGAACAGATTTTCAACAAAGCCCTGGAGCTTTGTAACATTCACCCCTGCTTCAATGCTCCACTGTCCTCTGGCTCCCCCAGAAACCCTCCATCACAAAACTGAACGACTACAGACCTGTCGCTTTGAAAACTATGGTCATGAATTCTAACGACGACTGGTGTTGGACCACCTGAAGAGCAGCACACTTGTTGTACCTGCTGCATTTTCCCAACCAGACAAACAGTTCAGTTGCTGTGAACACGGGACTGTAGTACACATTGGCAATCCAGGGACTCTGTTGGTGGAGTTCAGCCCCATCATTCTAGACATCATCGCCTCCTAATTCTCCCAGCTCAACATTCTGTTCCCTTCTACATCACCAGCTTCCAGATCCACTGGAGACAGCAGGTGAGGATTGGAGAGATCACCTCTGATACTTGGACAACTGACACTGGTAGGGGTGTGTCCTCTGTCCACTGTTCTTCTCCCTTTATATTATTATATTATTTCACAACTCCACTGCAACAGGCCCAGCAGTCCTGAGGTTCGCAGATGACATCACAGTTAATAGGCTCATCCAAGACAATAATAAATCTAAAGGCCTCCTTGCTTCTTATACAGAGCAGCCATGGCTCAGGATAGAAAAGAGGTTATCTGATTGGGAGATTAGGGTCCAACCCCTGGCCCCAACAGGCCACGTGTCAAAGTATTCTTGGGTAAGATACTGAACTTTTAATTGCCTCCCAGGCACTGTAAAATAGTTGTTCTTCGGGGATGGGCCAAACGCAGGGAACAAGTTCCACAACCATTGTACAATATGCATGTGGCCACAACGGACAGCAATGACAGCTGAAAGAACTAGAAGTGGATCCCTCCTTCCTTCCTTTCAGGTCTTGTACACCTCCAGAACCAGGAAACTAGCAAGAAGTCACCACCGATCTCTCACACCTTGGCCTTTATCACTTTTTACTCCTTCCTTCTGGCAGAAGTTTCAGAGGATGAGCCTTAAAATATATATTTTCCTTCAGGCCACCACCGTGTATCTTGCTGAAGCAGTTTCTTGATTATTTACTCTAAGAGATTGAGATCCACCTTTATGTTCTGAAATTCTTTATTTTAGACCTAAGAAATCTCAGATACAGGTAGCTTTAAAATGATAGCTGCCAAAACCCACATGCTGGCCTCACTAAAGCTACACATTTGGATGAACTCATTGTCTTGTCTCTTTCAGGTAGAGAAATGCTTTGCCCTCTCTGCGTTGGAGTCAGATACACTGTGCCAACATTTTAGAAGGAGATATTCTAAGGGAATATTTAATTTTGTGAATGGAGCTCTATTTCATGGACTGGGTCAAGATCTGTGAAGGTTTTCAACAAGTCAGTCTTAGATTTGAAGGGAACTGTCTGATTATGATCTCTTCTCTATACTGTGAATAATTATCAACTATAAAATCATCCCACAGTAGTTCATTGTTAACGTATTTAATTGAGCTAGTTCAGATTCTTCTCTGTGTTTTGGTTTTTCAGACTATCAGTGTATGCTTCTAGTATCTCTTCACAATTAGGGCTGTGTGAGCTGTAATTTGGAAAAGAGGGCACAGTTTCTGTGCTGTCTCGTTCTGCAGAAAGTACATTTCTCTTCACAAGATCTATATCTAGAAAAACAGTTGGTGTCATTTCTATTTTCCCCAAATAGCATATTTTCCTTCTCATTGGATCTCTCCACAAAGTGGAATCTGAAAATCCTTCACCTTGAGATGCACACTTTCTGTTCTTTTGTCATCTTTCATTGTTGATTTAACCTGTTGCCGGGCAACACTCAGACAGGTTAAGAGGTTGTCTGGTTCCATTCTTTCACACAGAATAGGTTATTTTCTGTGTATTTGTCTACATCTGAAGTTTAAGTAATAACTGCAACAACAGCTTGTGCACTTGCTAAAATATACAAATACATGGATTTGTTGCTGTTTCAGGATCAGTCTGCACAGTGATCAAGTGCAGCTCTGATCAAAATTAAGATCTGAGTGAGAGCATACTCTGTTGATCCCAGATCAGTGTTGGAAAACAATTGTTACCATTTTAAGCTGATTTAATGTGCAATAGAGAATTTGCAAACAAGCTAGGTATAGCTAGCTATTTTACAGAAACGCGGTTTATGAACTTTCACCCCTCCTGTCAGCTATAATCCCTCGGCCACGCCTCTCCTAGACATGGGACCGCATATTGCCACAGTAACAAAAGAGAGCAAAACACCAGCCATTGAAACACTATGTCCAAACATTTTTTGTTTTCTGCTAGCTGAAGGGGTGTTTTTCTTTTTGGTTTTTTCTTTCTAAGATTGAAGCAGCAGCAGCCGGCTGTTTCTGTCCTTCTCTCACTTCCGGGATGTTCTGCTGAAAAATGCTCCAGAACGCATTAATGGAGGATCCAAGAAGTGCAGAAGTGTGGCGCTTTGGCGAGACAGACAGCCGGATTGTCCAATAGTTGCTTTTGGTCCAAAACGTATGAGGTTTTTAGAGAACTGCGGGACAACCACTTTAATCATTTCTTTTGCTTGTTTGTTTTTTAATTGCCACAATATATTTATACCTATACTATGTTAGAACGTTGTCAAGAAGCATGAAAATAAAAAGGTTTTAAGCTACATTGTTTATCAAATTCACTACCTTTAAAAACCACAACTATCTAAATTACTTATTTCAATTTAAATTTGCTAAATAATATAGATTAGATTAGATTAGATTAGATTAGATTAGATTAGATTAGATTAGATTAGATTAGATTAGATTAGATTAGAAAGCTTTATTGTCTATACAACAATAGGGCATGCTATAGGCACAACAGATTTGCACAGGTTACTTCAAGGTGTTGGTCTTAATAAATACATTCAAAAAACTGTATAAAAGCACAGAACAAAACACTGTTGGCATCTGGAGGGGAAAGGATTCCACGTATTGCATACAAAATACACTATAGTGCATGTGTGAATTCAGGGGGGGAGGGGGGCTGTCCCTGAATCTGTTTGTGTTATATCTAATACAGTATAGTCCCCAGCGTTCCTTGTGCCACGGACTGACTTTGTGCCGAGCAATATGCCTATGGACTGGTTGGTGTAAGGTCCAGGGGGAGGGGGCGTGTCTGGAGTCCTCTGAAATTGAGCCCCCTCCCCCTGGACCAGTGACCTCAGAATGGTATGGCGACAGTTAGCTCATCTTTAATGTGAGCTAAATAAAGGTGATGATTGTGGATTTTAGAAGAATCAGAAATATATCCAATACTTTGTTCATCATGGGAAAAGTGGAAGTGGTGGAGGAAATACATTGGTGTTGACCTGGAGAGCAGACTGGACTAGAGACTCAATAGTGACGCTGTTTTCTAGAAGGGACAGAGCCAA
This sequence comes from Callopanchax toddi, assembly GCA_006937965.1. Classification (NCBI taxonomy): domain Eukaryota; kingdom Metazoa; phylum Chordata; class Actinopteri; order Cyprinodontiformes; family Nothobranchiidae; genus Callopanchax; species Callopanchax toddi. The sequence goes on from SSNR01000395.1 coordinate 348,030, forward strand.
CTGGACTTATTGAAGAAGTTGAGATCCTTTAATATTTGCAACAAAATGTTGCAAATATTTTATGTCTGTTATGGAGAGTGCAATAACATCTACAGTCATCTGTTAGGGTAGCAGCAGCGGAGACAGTAGGGTACTGCTCCAGGAAGCCTCTAGAGGTGATTGGATAAAGCAGGACGCTTCACAAAATGAAGAACAGGATGGACAACACTGGGTATCCATTACACAAGACAGTAACTCAACAGAGCGTCTTCAGTCCGAAGCTCCATCTGCTGCAACACAGAAGCTCCTTCCTATCCATGGCTAGAATCATGTGTTATGATTTTTTGGGGGAAAAAAACATTTTAAAATGCGTTACTAAAAAAATCTAATATCCCTCTGGGATTAATAAAGTATTTTTGATTGATTGATTGATTGATTGATTCATTCATTCATTCATTCATTCATTCATTCATTAGAAGATTCCAACAAAGTTACAACAAAAAGTAAAAATATATACTTTATTGTTGTTGCTGTTGTTTTTATTGTTAAATCAACTAATAAATAGCCGCTGGCAGGAATGAGTTGTCGTAGCGACCTGTCCTGCACCTTAAAGGTCCCATGACATCGGTTTCCATGTTTTCTGACTTATCTATCATGTTGCAACGTTGAGTTCTCACCTTAAACCTGCCAGAAAGAGCAAAAAACGGCGTCCATCTGTCTCCTAGTCCAGCCAGTGAGAAGCTCTTCCAGATTTCAGACCCAGGTTTCAAACAGTTTTTTTTTCACTCCAGCCCGCTATGAGGTCATAGTGATCCGGACTTGCTTATATGGTCAATTCTCCGCCCACATGCACGTTCACACCTGGAGCGAGGCAGTGCCGCCGCCATTGCCCATAGACCGTGTAGTGTTTAGTTTCAGTTTCGTTTCTCTTTCACGCGACGCCACTGCCCCCTGCTGCAGCAGAAGTGTCAGGCTGCCAAATAAGGAGAAACCCAGCAGAACCGGAAGGTGGCGCTTTCTTCTGATCTCTGAGTTGCTCGTTAGGAAATAATTACAGCGTATTTTGAGTTATAATGGTGCAACGCTAATCTAGAGGCATCAAAGATTACACCTGTTTAATATAAAGTGATTTAAATATGGAGTCACAGGCACTTTAAGGGGATCAACCTGTGGCAGAAGGTGGTTCTCTGTAAAACCCCCAGAGCGTGTAGTGGGTGGAAGGTGGTGCTAAGAGAAAGTTCAGTTCAGTTCTGAAAGAATCCTCATCTCTGCTACCTGATTCACTGTGTCCAGTTGTGTTCCAAAAAGAGCTTAAAACGTTGTCAATTATTATAAATTGTTAGTATGAGTCATAACTTCTTTGAGCACTGCACCACAGGACATAAATAATGTAGTGTGAGTTTTACCAGCAACAGAAAATAAAAAACTTCACCTTATTGCTGTTGATGGTGGTTCTTCAGTATGGAAGAAACTTTGTGTTTCACACACAGCTTTTCCATTTTAGTTTTAGTTTTCCTTCATAAATAATGAGATCTGTTGTGTTTTTGTACACTTTTCTGACCATTGTTTAACCAGGAAGGTCACATTGAGATAAAGTATCTCTACTGAGGGAGTCCTGGTGGTGGGGGGGATGTGGTGTGAGAAGCTGGGTTCAAGCCAGCAGCTCTCCAGTTAGCACATTCCCCCCTAAGGCATGGCTGCCCCTTTAGTGTTAACCACTTGAGGTTAGATTTGAATAATCTTTAATCCTAGTAAAGACCATTTCATTCTTATAATGTCCTAAAAAAACATAAAACCCTGGACTTAAAAGAGTCATTATGTTCATAATGACTCCTGTTCTCTCCACAGATTCTTCATGTCTAACTCAGTTAACTGTTGTCAAAGAGGAATTGAGCAATTTTATGCTAAAATATTTAAAACCCATTTAATGGAGGCATTTAAACCTGTACATAAAAATTCTTGTCTAATTGTTTTTCTTCGAATGACATTTGAAGTTTCTTGGCAACAACCTGAGAACACAGCAGTCCTTGGGAATCGTCAGACTCCTTCTCTGCCTTGAAAAGTTTGTTTTGTTCTCATTTGTTCTCATAAAAAAACATTTGTTTTTTTCACCCATTTAGCTGTGTCAGCCTTCAGCAGGTTTTGCTGTTTACCCCTGGCTGCTTTTGCTATTAATTCTGTCTTTTGCAAAAGTCACTGTTATTACAGCATCAGGAGATGAATTAAAACAACCTGGCAGGCCAGAGCCCGACCATGGTGTCTAACCCACATTTGACAGTTGGAAAGGTGAGAAATGGCTTGAGGTGGCAGCATCCATTCCATTTATAAAGTGAAACGCTTGCATGGCGAGTGGACCGACTGCTAAACTTATAATATAATCAGTTATTTTCATTTCAAAACACCTGCTCAACTGTAATGCTGCTTAAACTCCACTCCAACCTTCTCTGTAAAAAAAAAAAACCCAATAGGATAATAGATGTATGTAGAAATACAGTATATGCTGTATGTGCAAATTAAAAAAAATGTCTAAAATATGTATTATTCTGTACAGCTTTTGAATATTTCAAACAGCACATGCAAATGTTTTACTGTTCAAGAAAAAGTGATACTGAGCTTAGCACATGCACAGTCTGATTGACTGTACATACTGTATCTTCAACAATAAAGACTTTTACAACATATCTTGTTAGGGATAACTAACCCACATTTCACCTGTGGATTCTAAACAAAACACCAGAACCTGGTCCCTCCCCTCCCAGAAGGGGCAGCATATGAGTGGTCTCACATTATGACTCTGCTCTTGCTTCAGATAGTTCAATAGGATGTGAAATGTGCTTGTAATGCAGAAATCCTGGGTCTGATTGTCTGTTTAAAACAACTAGATGTTGTAGTCAACAACTTGTAGATGTTTCCAAAATGTCCCCTTTTTACCAGTTTTAGTTGTAATTAAGACAAACACCACATGTTTGTGATTGAAACCAGGCCCAGCCACCAGGACCAGCCTTCAGCCCAGCCACCAGGCCCAGCCACCAGGCCCAGCCACCAGGCCCAGCCACCAGGACCAGCCTTCAGCCCAGCCACCAGGCCCAGCCACCAGGACCAGCCTTCAGCCCAACCACCAGACCCAGCCACCGGGCCCAGCCACCCGACTGAGCTGCCACGCCCAAGCCAGCCTTCATTGCCAGACAGCAGGCCTGGCTTACACTTCAAACTCAACGTCAGCTATTCAGCCCAGACATCAGGTGTTGTACTATTAACCAGCAAGCAAGTGCAAGGTAGGCCTACCAGTGGGATTCTGGACTCAGTTTGCATACCTATTATCTGGTAAAAATGGGGCCTAAGAAACAAGTCTTAATAAATGAAGAAGAATTAGAGGACATTAAAAAGTCTCTGAGTTTTCTAACAGATGAAGTGACAAACATATCAAAGCAACAAAAACTAATCATGAACCTAATGGATGAAATCAAAGAACTGAAAAGTCTGACTATAGAACAGGACAAAAAAATTTCATTTTTGGAAGCCCGAGTGGATAACTTAGAGCAATATCAACGGATAAATGACATAATTGTCAGTGGTCTGGAAATTAAGCCTCGGTCTTATGCTAGAGCTGTTAATCCTGATGAAGTTCCAACTGAACAAGATCTGGACTCTTCTGAGCAGCAGGTGGTCAACTTTCTTAACAGCAAAGGGATAAATGTTAGGAGCCAAGACATTGAAGCTTGTCACCCCTTACCAAAGAGAGACAAAAATATGAAGCCGGCCATAGTCATCAGATTCATAAGCAGGAAACAAAAATTGTCAGTGCTCAAGCAAGGTAAAAAATTAAGAGGTACAAATGTATTCCTAAATGAACATTTGACTCGGAAGAATGCTGAAATTGCAAGACAGGCACGGATTCTGAAGAAACAAGGCAAGATACAATCAACATGGTCAAATAACTGTAAAATATTTCTGAAACTGAATGGATCGCCTGAGCAGGCGAAGATACTTCTTATTAAAGACATTTCAGAACTGGACAAGTACAAAGGAGATCAGTGACGACAATGACATGGTGCCATACATGAAAACAATAAATGTTACATTACAAAACTAGAGAAGAAGCTCAAATTAACAGCTGTGAAGTACAAAGACCCTCCAGTTATGATCATTTACACTTAAGGTTGGAAACATACAACTTCACTGACTATAAAGATCATGAGATCGGAAACAATGTAGACCCTGACAATCACTTCTTTAATGATATACAAGATAATTGTGACTACTATACAGAAGAGTCATTTAACACAAATATTGAAACAGTGGGGGCACTATCTATTATACACTTTAACAGTAGAAGTTTGTTAGCCAATAAGTCTAAAATAGAACAATGCTTAAAGGAGTTAAAAACCAGAGTCACAGTCATAGCCATTTCTGAGACCTGGTTGAACCAGGAGAAAGCGTCCTCTGTTGACATAGCTGGTTATGAGATGTTCTTTACTCATCGATCACACAAACAGGGAGGTGGAGTAGCCTTATACATTGATAATATGTACAAAAGTAAGAAGGTTGAGGATTTGTCATTAGTAGTTGAAGGTATAATGGAATGTGTTACAGTAAAAATTGAAATTGACAATTGTAAAGATCTACTTATAAGCTGCGTCTACAGAGCTCCTGGTACATGCATTGATACATTTAGAGACACGATAGTGGGGATGTTTAGCAAAATAACTGACAAGAAAAAACATTTTCTTTGTGGGGATTTTAATATTGATTTGTTAAATCCTTGGGAACTTAAGACCATTGATGATTTTATTAACTCAATGTATAGTATAAGTTTGTATCCAACAATTACACGACCAACCAGGATAACAATTAACAGGGAAACATTGATAGATAATATTTTTACAAATGTAGTTGATAAGGAAATAAGTTGTGGGTTAATCATAAATGATTCTAGTGACCATTTGCCTGTATTTGTAATCGTTCATAAAACATTGGAAGATAAACCAGACCTCCCTAAGTACAAAACCGTCAGACAAATAAATGAAGGAGCAATCCAGGCTCTCAGAAATGATCTAGAGAGCTACGATTGGAGTAAGGTCTATGTGGAAGACGTTGATGTAGCCTATCAAACTTTTATAACGGCAATAACAGTTCTTTATGAAAAACACTGCCCTCTAGTGACAAGGAAAATAATCACGAATGCTGACAAAAAACCTTGGATTACAAAGGGTATTATAAATGCTTGTAAAAAGAAAAAGGTGCTCTATAAAGATTTCTTAAAGGAAAAAACCACCAAAGCAGAACTCAAGTACAAGTTATATAAAAATAAATTAATCAAAATTATAAGAAAAAGCAAAAAAGATTATTATACTAAGTTACTAAACAACAATAAAACCAACATAAAGAATACATGGAAAATAATTAACAAAATCATCAGAAATAGAGAAGAGAGATCCAACTTTCCCTCTTACTTCCTGAAAGAAAATGAGTCCATAGATAATATGACTATGATTGCTAATGAGTTCAATAATTATTTTGTAAACTCTGGATCAGAATTGGTAAGAGAAATTAAACCTCCGAAAAACAGAGAAATTTATAATAAAATAAATATGGAAATAATGGATACAGTATTTTTAAAAGGCACCAATGAGAAAGAAATCATAGATATAGTCAAAGGATTTAAGAACAAATACTCTAAGGACACAAACAACATAGACATGGCATTTGTGAAGAACATCATTGATTGTGTAGTCCGACCTTTTGCCTTCATTTGTAATCAATCCTTGAAAACAGGAATTTTTCCAAATGAAATGAAAACGGCAAAGGTCATACCAATATTTAAAGCTGGAGATAAACACATGTTTTCTAATTATAGACCAATCTCTTTACTTCCTCAGTTCTCTAAAATATTAGAAAAAATATTTTACAACCGATTGGACAATTTTATTACTAAACATAATATTCTATATGGCCAACAATATGGTTTTAGAAAGAATAAAAACACATCACTTGCAATAATGGAATTTGTGGAAGAGATAACTTCTGCAATTGAAAATAAACAATATGCTATTGGAATTTTTCTGGATTTAAAAAAAGCCTTTGATACCGTTGATCATGAATTATTGTTACGTAAACTCCAAACGTACGGGGTGAGAGGAGTGGCCCTGAGCTGGTTGGCTAGTTATCTGAGTGATAGAGAACAGTATGTAGAAATAAATCAGGTCAAATCTAAATTAATGAAAATAGGGTTTGGAGTTCCTCAAGGTTCAGTTTTGGGACCGTTATTGTTTATTTTATATATTAATAATATTTGTGAGGTGTCCAGTTTGTTAAAAACAATTTTGTTTGCTGACGACACAAGTTTAATTTGTTGTGGTGACAACTTGGAGGAGCTTTTGGATGCAGTTGGAAATGAAATTAATACATTTAAGGATTGGTTTGACTCCAATAAATTAACACTGAATTTAAATAAAACAAAGTTCATAATATTTGGCAATAGATCAACCATCACCAATAAGAAACTCACAATAAATCATATAGAAATTGAAAGAGTGGCTGAAATTAAATTCCC
>SSNR01000395.1:354571-387071 GCA_006937965.1 Callopanchax toddi
ATAAATCATATAGAAATTGAAAGAGTGGCTGAAATTAAATTCCCTGGTGTCCTGATTGATGAAAAACTGAGTTGGAAGAAGCATATCAAATATATCAACTCAAAAATATCAAAATCAATTTCAATACTTAACAACAAAGTCAAATATTTCTTAAACCAGCCATCATTATACATCTTGTACTGCTCCTTCATTCTCCCATACATGACTTATTGTGTTGAAGTCTGGGGGAGCACATACAGGACAACAATCAATTCTATATTTATTCTTCAAAAAAAGGCCATAAGAATTATTACTAGATCATCTTACACAGAACAAACAAATGCTCTATTTATTAAATTAAACATATTGAAATTTGAAGATCTAGTTGACTTCAAAATACTTCAGTTAATGTTCAAAATAAAAAATCAACAATTACCGGGCAGTATCCAAAAGCTTTTCCAAATCAGGGAGAGTAATTTTGTTTTGAGAGGAACAAACATGTTTATGAAGCCAGCCGTACGAACTAATGCTAAGTTACATTGTGTTTCATCAAGAGGAGTCCAGTTATGGAACAATATCAGTGATGACATGAAAAAATGTCAAAACATTAAAAAGTTTAAAAAGAAGACAAAAGACTTTATATTTAAAGTTTATAAAGAAATGATTTAGACCTTTAATGGGCTATGTTTGATTTATGTATGTGTGATGTATGGGTATGTATATGCATATATATGAGTATGTATATATAAATGATAATTTTTGAGTTCTGGGTAAACCGCGGTAAACATTCAGCTTTTGTTTTTTACACATTAATTGCCGAAAGGGCTTGGACAGTAAACAAACTAATTTTCATTTAAAGCCTTTCTTTTTAATTCTATTTTGTTTTTATTTTTTTAATATTACTATTTTCTTTTTAAAGGGGCAGATATTAATAAGAGTTTTCCTCTTCTTTCTGTTCCTTTTCATTCTTTATGCTTATTAGCAGTTTTGTGTATTTTAGTTTTTGTTTTGTTTTTTTACTGAATGAAATAAAATTTTTTGATTGATTTGATTGAATTATAAAATTAAAAGAGCAGACAGGGCAGCAAACTCCAAACTCACATAGGACCACAAATGACCTGTGTAGTGCTTTCTGTCCAAGGACTTTCAAAGCACTTTACACTATTCAGTCATTCACCCACTCACAGAAAGGTGGGCTGAAAGACAGACAGACAGATAAAAACAAGGCTAGTAGGCAAATTGCATTGGACCACTTTAAAACAAACAAAAACAAAAAAGGCAAGCCCTGTTTTGGAAAAAATATTCAAAAGTGATACTTTCTAGTTTCAAACTGAAGAACACACTTGACTGTAGGCTATAACATGACCTTTGTTCACTTTACTAAAGTTTTCAATGCATTTATGTTTTTACAGCTATATTTGCACATTGCAATTCTTTCCATAGCCCTGCTGTATACTGGTTACCTGAGGAAAACAATGAGCAATAAACACAGGAGAAATGAAAAACACTAAACAGCAAACATGGATCGTTTAATATAATGGTTACAAAAATCTACAAAACCTCAACTCAAAACTCTAGAGGGGAAGAGCAAAAATCCAAAGACAATCAACCATAAACTGTTTCATTATTGTTAAATGTAAGGTGTTTTCCAGATCCATTACCCATCAACCCACTGTTCAACACATCACAGCACTACAGTCTGAATGTTTTCTAAATGTAAAGAAGCTCCATGTTTCATACAGTAGTGATGAAAAACCAAACTACCTATAAGACTGACTCTCTGCAGCGCTGCCTGTCTCTCTGAGCCCACTTCTGTTCCTGGTCCTACTTTCTCTAAATGACACCATTATGAAACACTTTCATCAGACCTTCACTCCTTCCTTATGAAGACTTTGTCAAACTGCTTTTGATATCACCAGGGATTTTCTACTTTTTCCAACCTCTTTGTGCACTGAAAAATGACTGAATGTCTGTTTCCTCTCTGCTATTTCAACTGATGATGCTTCCTCTGAGACAGGCATAGAGACACATTTTAAACAGTGACTGGAGAACACACACTTAGCTGTACAAACAAATTAATGAGATTTAGATAAACTAGTTTCTAATATTTTAAGTATCTGTGTCATAAGTCTGCATTGTTTACAATCATAACAATGCTTTCTGTCCTTTCATTTATTAAAATAAAGATAAGACTTGTTTTTCATGGAGCAAAGGGTGCTCCCTTTATTGCAGGAGTAAGCATCTCATTTTGAAGTAACAATACATCCATACTATTCAATTTTCAAAGAACATAAAAATGAGGGTTTGCTTTTTTACATTAATTACTCATTTAATTTCTTTTGACAAAAACTTAAATCCTGAAATTTTCAATAGAAATAAAGCTACCGTTTAGTTATTGTTGTGTAACCTTCTGTATTTTGTGGAATGTTTTAAATATACATATATAAGTATGCTTTATATTACAGTAATGCATTTTAATAACCAGTGTGCAAAACAAATTCTCCTCAACGTTTTGTTTAAAAATGTTTACATTTTGTGGTGAAGTTCTGAAAAATATCACAGTGTCTTTTAGAGCTGCAGAAAATGTTGAGAAATCATTGTCATTTCAAATTGTTGCAAAAATGCAATAAATCACTCCAAATGATGTAATTAGATTGATTTATTTGACTGTCCTTGATGCTCACGCCGGGTTTAGATGATAGTGTGTTTATTGTAACTACTGTCATCATTGCAAAGTTTACCAGTGATATTGCAGCTGAATGATGCAGCCCTGCTGTCTGGCTGCAATTTGGAATAATAAGGTGCTAAACTGGTTAACAAACTTTTAAAGCAAACTGATCAGTGTTTTCTCCTGGAATTGTTACCATTCTGCCTCAGAGATTTCATTTCAGTCATACATTTGCATAAAACTGGGCAAAACTGCTATGTAATAATAGCCTGAATTTTAAGGTTATTTTAATTTCCTTGTTATTTTGGCCAAATCAATAAAGATCCTCTGCAGAGAGAACAAAGAGTCACAGGCTGAAGATGCCTGAACTATCCAGAAACATGTCCAACAAGTCTAGAATGGGGTTTATGCACGGTCACTTCCTGGTTGCGATAGAGGCTGCCGCTCCCTTCCGGTTCAACGCTGTTCCCACACAAACTGGACAAAATTGATTTTTTTACCCGTTTTCTTCAAGACCTGCCGCGCATCACGGTAAACGATGTCCACCGAATTTTTGAAAAACACACAGAGACGTCTGTGAGCAAGCGGGTGAAGGACTTTAAGCTTTATATAACCAGCTTTACTCATGAAATTGAAGGTAAGCTAACAGCGTTAGCTCGTAGCTTCCATCATCAAAAAACAGTGAGACAGATCTATATAGCCGTGATCGTGGGCTCCAACTGCTTCCCAACTTTCAACTTTCTCTGGTCTAGCTGTACGTTATCAAACACCAAGTCTTCATTCACCAAAAGAATAGTTGTTCCAGTGAAATTACACACGAACGGCGCCGCGCCTCCTCCTTTAGCCTCCTCCTTTAGCCTCCTCCACTCGGCTCTTTGACTACTGTGCTGCAAAGTGTGGACTGCAGACACGGTGTGGTTAGAAATGATCACGTTTTCTCTTCTTAAGTTCACAATCCTTCCTTTTTGTAGTTATTTATTCAGTGGAAATGTGTGGAAACGGACTGATGAATTCTATTCAGCTGATGCGGTACACAACGGAACACAGCAGTGTTCAGCTGTCAAGGCTTCCCGTCCGCTGATACTTATATGATGGCTTCATTTCTTAGTGCTATAATATATATATCATTCTGTACTATACTATACTATTACTCGTTTTGATTATAAACAATATCTTTAGCTGGAAATGCACTCTAACTCTGGAAATCTTCACGTTTCAAATGGAACCGGAAATGGTCCCGCGAGGTAATTTTAAACCGGAAGTTCTACTAAGTACTCTGTGCATAAAGCCTATTGACTTGTTGATTTATTTACTACTTATTTATTGATCATGGTCCTAATTTTAACACTCACAAACATGATTACAGAACCCATTCATCTATTTTCTATATGTGGAGGGTCACAGGAAGGCTGTAAAGAAAAAATTACTTGTTTACAATCTTGACAATCACAATATTTAATGTAAAGTGTGTGTGTGTGTGTGTGTGTGTGTGTGTGTGTGTGTGTGTGTGTGTGTGTGTGTGTGTGTGTGTGTATACATGTATTTATATAAATATTAGAGAAAATTATGTATTGACTTCCACAAAACACTAATTTGGAAGTATGAAAACTCACAGAATATTGCTAATAACATCTGACCTTTTTAATAAACTAAACGATTGAAAATTTGTTAAAAAACTGAGTCATGGTTCAAACTTGAAATTATCATTAAGTCGTGATATTTTTAGTTGTGGAAATAAATCATGCCTTCAGGCGGGGAGTCAGATTCCAGCTGTGAGATTCAACTGTGGTTTAATAGAAAAAAAGATGTTTGGTTAAAAACGTAAAACTCTGCAAAGAAATGATCAAATTCATTACTTTTATTTGACATTCCTAAATTGAAGTGATCTAAATAAACTTTTGTCTTTTTTAGGATTTTGTTCCTTATTGCCCATGTTTTGAATGTGTTTTCCTGTAAAGCAGTATCTTCCTGTAAGCCCTAGAAATGTTCTTTTAAATTCCCTTCAAACTAAACTGAAAGGCTAATTTAATCCCAAGCTACTGACTCTCTTTCACATTTCTTTATTCTTCTCATAGCTTTAAAGATCTAAGTTTTTAAATAAAGTTTTACATCTGTTTAAATGTGCAGTCTTGCTGAGTTTCTTCTCAAATCTTAAAACATATTTAACAAGTCATATAATAGGTGTTTTACTAGTTACAGTGGACTAAAAAGAGCAGAAAAAAACATTTCCAGTGCTGAATAATATTGTGTTTGCATGAAGAAAGACTTAAGGCTGTGCTTGCTACCATTAGTTACACATGAAAAAGCTTTGATTTGTGCTGCCGTGAACCAACAACCTAAAATGTTTTCTCAAGTTCTTTTATATGTTGACTTTTTTTGGATGGCTGAGACATGAGCTGCTTACTGGTATATTTTGTGGTAAGCAACACGTTGGGGATAAATCTATAAGCCTTGATCACAGGACCGAACCATCACATGCTATTTTTAAGGCAGCAGGAGCTCCGTTTTATAATGATTTGTTGATGCATGCGAAGATGCACTGAGAATGCACGGGGATTTAAAGAGAGACATGCAGGCCAGGCAAACAAATGGCACCATTAGAATTAGAAGTGTCGAGCCGAGCTGGGGTGAAGTGAAGTGTTGATAGATCCAGCTTAGGAGGCAGCCACCTTTAGCTGGGGAATTCTGTTATCTTGAATGTTACATAATTTACAGGAATAGCATCTGACACCTGAATTCAACATCTAGATCGCTGAAATAATCAGCCAGATGCTGATGATGTGATCTGTTTTGCATGTTTTTTATTGGTAAGTGACTCAAACAGAAATAAATATTGAATACATTGTGTATATTTTATCATTTTAAAGGTCAGTGGATCCGTAGAGTCATTACAGGGACTGTGCTTTCTCCCTTCATGTTCACCTTGGTTTTCAAAATAACTCCGGGTCAGGCCACTTGTCGACATTTCCTGATCACTCAGCAGTTGTTGGGCGTGTAAGTGGAGGATAGGAGGTGGAGTAGAGAACATAGTTGGATAGCTTTTTGGACTGAGATGGATCGAGTCGCCTACAGCTGAACATCTCTAGGACCAGATAGCTGGTGACTGATCTAGTGAAGGCCACTTCATATTCACTAAGGGTCTTAGGAGAGGACGTAAGAGAGAATAAGTTTTAAAAAAGCTTGGCAAAAAATCTTATATTGTTATAATTGTACTTACTCACCATTACTACAGGGTACCACTTGTAAGATCATGAATCTGTGGAATGAGTAACGCCGCAGCCGCTAAACATGTGTGTAACACCACCAAAATGTGTTAAAATCCCCTGCAATATTCTCCTGTTGGCGCTCAGTCTTATTTTGAGTGGACTGGTTAATTGGATGATTGCACATTCCCATTGAATTAAGTAAAAAACAACACATTTTGGCTTTTTTAACACTTCATTTCAAACTGTCAGGGGCCTCAGTAGTGCAAATAATAGGCAGACTAAATAAAGTTGTAATTGAGACTTAACTCCCTTACTGGCTGCAGGCTGAACATTTTTGAAATGGTGGTAATGAAAAAGATGCTGAGAAAACCGCTGACAATAAGGAACAATCCAGAACATCCTCTACACCAAACAGTGGATAGACAGTGGAGCTCCCTCTAGCAACCAGCTCAGAAAATCCTCCCACAGGTCCTTCCTCTCTACAACTAAACCAGTTTTATCCAGTTTCATTCATTTTGCATGGGTTTAATGTCTACATTCCACTATTTGGTTTGAATCTTTTAAATCAGTTGTATGATTATTTTTACAACATCATGCTGTCATGGTGTGGGGGAGCGCAGGACCCAAATGCAGGAGGAAGGTGATCAGGGAGACGAGACACACCTGTGGAGAATTAGTGCATGGAGACACAAGGAGGAACACAAAAACACACAAGGAAGACAGGCGTGGACTGGACACAAGGGGGCAGGACATGACATTTGCAGCATTTTTATTGCTAGCTAGGTGGGTAGATAGATAACAACTGAATAAACCAGCTCTTTTCAGTGAATGATGGAGCCAGTGCACAATGAAGAGACACTTTCTTTCCCAGATCTTGTTGTCAAAAGCTCTCACTGACAGTCTTAATGTCACACAACCACTCTAGAGCAGAATTAATATCAAATTGAGATCATTGTAGCTTTTCTTCTGGTTTCTGGTTTACCTGGGTCTGTCATCATGACGATTTTTACTATATAAGATGCATAAGATAAAAGACCAACACAAGTGGAAGCTCCAAGCAGTGCAGTTTGCATTAATAATAGACTATCATCAGCGTATAACTGGTTTTTGTATGTTGCTGTAGAAATTCTTCTGCTAATCTTATCTTGATCATAATCAGCTGTGCAGCGAAATGAGCAAACAGCACTGAAGGCAGCAGAGTGGGTGGACTAATTCTCCTTATAGAATTACTGTATTGGTTGCACACACACATATTGGTTGCACACACACACACACACACGAGTTGACTTGCTCTTTGTTTTTCTCTTCTCTTTTTTTCTCTGGCTTCGTCAGAATTTGACAACAGAAGGCAGCTTATTGAACAGACTTACGGAGCATAAATCACTTTCAATCATTCTGACAAGATCCAGCTCTAATTTTTCTCTTCCTCCTTCCCTCCCATCACCTTCATCCATCCATTCTTGGAGCCAACTGTAGTTATTCACTGTTTGCCTGTTTCCTCCCCTCTTTTATTTCCACCAGATTTATATCATATCCTGTCCCAACTCTATAGTTTTTCTTATTTTTGTCTCTGTCCTTATCTGTGGACCAGGTAATTCCCTTTGAATCCTCCTCTGGGCCAACAAGATGACCCACTGCTTCATAATTACCTCTGCACTCTCCTTTTCTTCCACCATTATTCTATTAGGATCCACTACATAATAATCATCAGGGTGGAAATTGGATGTAGTAGCTTAGAGCAGAATGAGGTGTGAACAAGGAGGCAGAAGACAATTAAATGGCTTTCATTTCCTAAAGCCAAGTTCATGTAAACTAGATGGGAGCAAATTAAAAATTATTAACAAATTTCACAACTCCTGCAGGTTATTGTTGGTGATATGAAGCATCTTCTTTGCACACTAAAAATGGCTGGGTTATTTTGCTGACCCAACTGCTGGGTTAAGGCTGAAAATCATAGGGTTGGGTCGGTTTAACCCATCGTTGGGTCAAACATTATGACCCAGCATATTGGGTTAAAATTGGCGGCAAAAATCCTTTTCTTCAGTGAGCTAGCACTGCCATTTTATCCAGAGGATGACAAGACATTTGATGGACCTTCACACCAAAAAGGATTAAGAAAAAGGTAAGATGCTGATGATAAAGTGTTTGAAGATGAAGTATGTAAACCTGTTGACAGCAGAAGGTGATGCAGTGAACTAATAAACTGATTTAGTGTATCATTTGGCAAAACCATATAGCTAGCTAACTAGTTAGCTTGCTGGCATTGATGTGTTTAATTATATACTGTATTGCTGTGTTTTTACAGTGAAATGCTAGGGTTACTTGTGCTCAAAACGTCCAGAATCCACCCAATGTTGCCTCCGCCACTACAGCGCACGTGCACACACACAAAACATAACAGTTTTATCTTTTATTGAGGGGAGTTTATATCTAGCTTCCTGTTCCTTTCACCTTTTGTGTCCAGCTTGACACTATTGTCTTGTTTTGCGTGTTTCGCTTGAGTTTTCATTAAACTATGTTGAAGGATAGACATTTCAGTTTAAAACTGACTAAAAGAAGAATATAAGCAATTTTATATATATTTTATGGTTTGATCTTTTGCTAATTAAGTTCATCTAAAATTGACACGTTTCCATTTTACAGAGAAACGGGGATGCTGCTTTACTGTTGCTGCCAGTGCTTCTCCTGACTGCACCATTGGTAGGAGATTGTTTCAACCAAGCAGCCTGGACAAGGTCTTCAGTGACATCATCCTGTGAGTTCATTTACTTTTTACAGCCTGCTCCAAATATGCTTCCACAATAGGTAATCAAAGCATATTTTTATGCGTAAACCTTTTCCCTTTCTTTCTCTTTTTTGATCCCCCTCTCTCCTCAGACTGGAACAAACATGGTGGAATACCTCAACAGGACCACTATAGAGGACCCGTTTGTCCTTGTGCTTGGGGAGGACCAACAATGCTCCCAAGGATTTGTTATTATCAGTGGGACTGCTCTGGAATACCCATCACTTTTGGTCGGTGTATTTTTTTTGTTTTTGATGTCAACTACCCAAAACCATGTGCACAGATTTGGGAGTTCGTCCAGGACACGAATCAAATGTTGTTAAACTATTGAGAGCTCAATTATAAGTGATGTAAGTTTTTTTTTTATGTAAGATTGATGTTTTGCTGCTGGCACAGAGGTTAGCGTTCTTGGAATATGTTAACGTGCTATTAAACTTGTTCTATTGTGTGTTTTAAACTTCCAAGACATTAAAGTTTTCAGCAGGTAAGAGACACAATTGATGTGAAAAAAAAATCTAATTGATTGAATGAGCCAAACATGTTATACACAAATGAATGTTTTTCAAAATGTTCTTGTATACATTTTAATTTATGTTTGTCTAAAATTGAAGATGATTTAATTGGTCAATAAATAATTGACTGAGACTTGACATGTTCATTTTTGTTTATTCATTGAGTTATTTGTATATTTATTTTCTATAAAATGTTTTTGCAGAGTTGGGTCATTTTAACCCAATTATTAGTAATTTAATAACCCAGATGTTGGGTTTTCTTTTTAACCCACTATTGGGTAACCTTAACTGTACAGTTGGGTCATTTTAACCCATTTTTATGGTAGAAAACATAACCCAAGATGCTGGGTCAAACCCATAAACCAACCCTACTGGGTCAAAATAACCCATGGTTGGCTCGGTCCTTTTCTTACCCAGCACTTGGGTTACAAAGCAACCCAAATTGGGTTATTTTTAACCCAGCAGTTTTTAGTGTGTGTGTACAAATGACTGATGTGGTACTTCATTCAATCTGAAGGTAATAATGAGACACTACTTGTCTTTACCAGCATTTTTGTGATACATGCAATATTTCATGCAACCAAGAAACTAGCCTGAAAGTTTCACCATATCCTGACATATTAGCATATTACACTAGACTTGAATATGTAGAGGTATATTCTAATTCCATGTTGTGGAATGCAGATCTTGTAGTGTCCCAGAAAGAAAATGATCTTTCATTTTAAGATCATACAAAGCTGCAGTATCTGTACTGTACTTACAGGTACTTATAAGAGTATATCTTGTTTACATGAAGCACTTTCTGTTAGTGTTCTTTATTTATTTTTACTTATTAATAATTAATATATATGATTGAGGACATGATGTAGGAGCAACAGGATGTTTTCACATTTATTCTTTATCAAACAGTCTGACACTTATTACTGGAATGATTTAACTTGATAAACCTGTCCTTATGTTTGAAGATTAAAGTCCAGCAGAAGCTCCTGACACATAAACAACCAGCTCTCAGGAGACGGTACATTTTTTTTACATATAATACATGTTGTAAGCAGTGCTGCTCTTTGAGAATTAGAAGCTTTTTGCCCCAGCAGGAACTTCCATAAACACTGGCATGTTTTCCTGTAAATGCAGCATAATGCTTTGTTTAAATGTGGCCAGACTGCACCAGCACTGTTTGGCTGGCAGAGCAGAATGAGAATGCTTTGTGAGGGATCAGTAAATTACACTAAAATACTCAAATACGTTGTCTGTATACAAAGTCTGCTGTTGTATTTAGACCCGAGTCTGCAGCCCGGTCCCACAAGAGTCCGTGAGTTGAACAGAACTTCATAAAGCCAAGGTAAACTCACTTTAGTCTCCCAATCCACACCAGTTTGTAGGTCTTTCGTGATAACTCCAAAATGCAACCCACAGGAGCATCACGTTCAAGGTGGCTGAAAATGACTTTTTGTATAACATAAATCAGATTGACATCTCCTCACAGAAGCAACCATAAGTGTTTCTTTTAAAAACAAAGTCCTGCTCAAAGGGATCCTCAAGCCACTTTGATGAAAGTTGCTAATTAAAGGGACATGAGGGAGCTTTTGAAGAAAAGTAATAATTGCATGTTCAGTTTATTTAGGTTAATGAGTGATGAAGCATTTTAAAGCAAAAAGAATGAGGCCACCCATGTATCATTCCATTATCTTGAACAGGCTGTGAGCTGTAAAATGTTCTGCAATTCGGGGTCCGAATTTCCCGCGCTGTCCTACGGATGTGACGTCAACTGACGCTTCTGCGCGTTCTCGGGCTAAAAAAGTAATAATAAATGTATATCCAGTAGGTGGCAGTATTGTACCTTTGTGTAGTGTTGCTAGTCAATGGCGGACTTCCTTATCTAAACCAGTGGTTTTTCTCATAAAACTGGTGTTATTTGGCAGCGTTTATGGAGCTGAAAACCTCTCTGATGGATTATAAGGGTTTCACAGAGCTAAAGGTGCTGTTATAGGCGACCGCACAGCAATCTGTCCATGTTTATGGTCTTGGCACTGTAGGCCGCAAATCCCCGACCTTTTCCTGGACCTCAGTCCGCTTACAGTGCATCTAAGGCGGCTCTGCTGCGCACAGACCTCCGGGTGCTACGGAGCTCCACTCCGTGATGTGAATTTGAGAAATCTAAGGTGATATACGCGGCAGGGCATGATTCTATCACGCTAGATTTCTCAAATTCTCCTCCTGGTGTTGGAGAACACCGGCTGATTAAAGCTTTTAGCAATACAGGCAGCTGGGAAGGACTGGAAAATAGCAGCTAGCGAAATTAGCTCTGTTAGATCGGCTCCCTCAGTCTGATCGTGGGTGTGTGCATCGCGGGGCATTGTTTTACTACATTTCCTTTTGTATTAATAAAATGTATTTTTATTTATGGACTCGCCTCCGGCTGCCTTTGGTTGAACCCTTATGAACTAGTGAGAAGTTTGTGCGCGCTCACGTTAAAGGCTGCAGTTATTCGCAGCGCCAGGCGCGGCGCTCATGAGGTTTGTTTTTCAAAGCTCCCTCATGTCCCTTTAAAGGTTATACATATTTATTATCCTAGCCTCCTGAACAGCCTCAGCTTGTGGGAAAAGGGTTGAGATGAGCTAGTGAACCTTTTTTACTGTAGTTAACTTGGTGTTAAATTATTTTATACTGATATACAAGTCTGATTCTCTGTGAAACTTTGGAAACTGGAGCTGTTTTAAGATGGCAGAAATAAACTTTGAATCTGGATTCATTAAAAAAAAAATATTCAACCCAAACTGAATGTCATGTAAACAAAAATATATTTTTATAGTTTTATTGAAGTTCACTTCTTTCAACAGTGTTTGACCTGATGAAGATCCAGTTGTTTTCACATAAATCAGTTTTGTGCTGGGGAATAAGTGTGTTTGCTTTTCCTCATTCGTCTACAGGCCTGCAGCTTCACCTGGGATGACCTCTTCTTTATTAAAGAAAAACAATTTCCCTCATTAGTAGTCTGATTGGACCCAACTTAACTTAAATGTGTTAGTGTGCAGAGGGGCAGAAACCTGAAACATCACATGAATAGATGTGTTCTCAGATCGATTCAGACATTAACACATCACTTCCTGATTGTTCTAGAGAAATACGACTACTTGATTCAGGCATGAAGTTTAAAACAATCTTAGTAGAAGGTCAGAGAAAAGATCAGATTTTTGTTTTTATATTTTTCTTCTGGAAAACAGTTTTCTGTTTTGCACTGCGGCAATTTAATTTCCCTTTGGAGTTAATTGAAGAATTATTAAATAAACCTCTGTTTATTGCTCACAAGAGGGGATTGGAGTTTTCTACATCGACATTTAATCTTTGTCTGTGTTCTGCACTCAGTATAAACCTGTCCTCTTATAAAAGAGGGCCCATTTTTCTTTGACTTTTTAAAGATTCCTGCACTTTTTCTCCTGATCTCTTCTTTTCTTCTCAATGAGGGGGTTGCAGGTGTTTTTGCATTGTGAGGTATTGCTTTCATTTGTCCTATAATGAAATGCTGGTACTTTAGGAGAGAAAACAGAGACAAGATTTGACAAAAGGAAAGAAAAAAGGCTTTTGATGATCTGCCTCTTGTATGGAATCTCATGAATTATATTCACTCTGTAAAGCCAAATTGTGTCCAAAGTACTTTGTGACATGTCATGAATTATAGTTTTGTATCATAAAACGTCCTGCACTCACATGGAGGATTACATTTATCTTCTTTATTATGTTGAGCTGCTTGTTCGTGTTCAGGATGTGCACAGACACCTTTGATAAACCTTCATTCTGTTATAAATAGAACAGATTGGCGTATATTTACATTCCCATATGGTGGCAGTCACAAACAAACTCTTCATCTGTGACTTTATCAAATACTGTACATGCTTGTTTCTGTCAAACAGTCAATTTCACAATAAAATATCCAATTACTAACACAACAGAGAACACTTATCTTTTTTCCTATTATCAATAAGAACCCAAATCATTGTATGAAAAAAAAACAGATGGCAAATTGCACAGACATAAGATTTATGTTTATTATCCCTCTGTTCCAGACTCATCTGAGTTACAGCTCTGACTGTTTAACCTGATGCTTCCTGCTTTGCTCCATATGAAATGAGTTCAGTGTAAGTATAGTCTGGGTAGATGTAGTCATAGCAGCTGCCCTGCTCAAATGTAATGACTTTATTTTCTCAGGACTGTAAATCACCTATATCCACAATGTTCATTCAAACTGAGTTTGAATCAGAAATGTGTTTTTTTAAGAGTTGGGTTAAAGACTTGTCAGCCTCTCGTGTTGTTTAGGGTCTTGTTTGGAACAAAGAAGTGTCATATGTCCTGCTAAACTGATGAAAATGTGTATATTTTTCTCATGACGTTTTGAAGAGTGAGTCATAATTTTCATTAGTTTCAAAAGGCCACGTGTGAGCAAAGATCTCCAGCTGAAGAGTTTATGATTCACAGCACAATAAGGAGCTTAGTTATTAGGCTGTCTGTGTGCACAATGTGATGTAATCAATTAAAAAAATAAAAGGTTAACACTGTTATATGAAAACAGAATTTAAAAAACTATTTTAGAAATGCAAACATGTAAAGTGTATTGATATGAACTCTGACTGTAAACATGACTGTCCCTCGTTACTTCAGAGACAAACACCCTGCAGCTTATTGTCAGCTATTCACTCAAAACTGGACAGTATCAGAAGTTTTCTGTCAAAGTCAGTGTACAGTCACTGACAACAAGTCCACATTTTAAAGCTTGTTGTGTTGGTTTAATGAGAAAATGGTGATTAGCTCATAATCGCATTTGGTCATCTATTGGAATCACTATCTTTACTATTTGATGTATGAGTGTTGTCCTGCTTTTTTAATTAGAAAACACATTCACATCAGCAAATCCACTAGAATAAGTTCTGGACCAAAAAGTATTAAATGTGAAGAAAAGGTACATGGATGTGAAGTTTAAAAAAATTTACTATAAAACTTTTTTAACATTTCGGGCACACTGTCCTTTTTCAGACTACCAAAAGTTGCTTGTAAAGAAAAATAACTTTCTTATTTTTACTTTTTTGTCTGAAAAAGGGCACTGTGCCCAAAATGTTATATGGTTTATAGAGTTTATATGGCAGTTTTTTTTTCTTCTCTTTTTTTTGGGGGGGGGGTGTGCAGACCTAGTTATTATTTTTCTCTGCACCTCCATTGAAACAACAGAAGAGCCATGCAGCTCTTTAAATGTGTTTTCCAATGACTGAGTAATGATACATAGAAAAAAATGAATTACTAATCAGGCTATAGAGGTCTGGGGCCTCATTTAGAGAGGCTTAGAAAACATAATTTCACAGAGACTGAAATTCAAGGTGGTTGTGGTGGAGGGACGGAAAAATGTTTTATAGGCGATCAAATGTTGACGCATCACAAATACACAAAAGAGTTGCTGCAGGTGAGCACTGTCACTGTGACAGAGATTGTGCATCATTTAAGAGAAACATGTAATGAAAACATTCAATTTAATCCAAAGGAGAAGAAATGTCATGTTGTTCAACCGATCAAACAAATAGTCAACCTGTTGGATAATTCGCTGGTTGAAAGGAACCTGAGAATGGTCAGAAGCTGCAGCGGTGCCGGTGACACCAGGTTTATGTGGTTCCTATGGTTCTGTTGATCTAACACTGGGTCCAGCTCAGCACATAGATCCATAGGACTGATCTAAAAAACCTAAATCAGCTGATCAGCCAGTCATCATCTGGAAACCTCTAAGAACTCTCTCCATCTCCATCTGCCTTAAAGTGGCTGAGTTGTGCAGTTGTCTTAGTGATCACAATTAATTAACCAATAAGTGCAGTTGCTATATAATCTGAAGATGTCAACGTACTGTGATATAACTCCTAAATGCAACGTATTTTCACTCAGGTTCTCATTTTTATTCTGTTCAGAGACAGGGTGGGGGGTGACTGTTGTTTTTTTTGTGTGTGTGTGTGTGTGTGTGTGTGTGTGTGTGTGTGTGTGTGTGTGTGTGTGTGTGTGTGTGTGTGTGTGTGTGTGTGTGTGTGTGTGTGTGTCTACTAGTCTGAAAATGTGTCTTAAGTTCACCATTTTTCCATCTCACCAGTTGCTCTGCCATGTTTCCGTCTCCAAAATGTGCTTACCAAGGTCCAGATTTGCATAAAGTTACGTACATTTTTCCACAACTCTTTTTTTGACTTACAAAACTTTCAGGCCTGTCTTCAAGTTTTATAAATGAGGCCCCTTGAGTTTAAATGTTAGTGTTCTCATTGGACAGTATGAGTGACATTTATGCTTCTGCTTGAGGTGTTTGAGATCTGATTTACTAAAGAACACTAAAGATGGGCAGAACATGAATTTTAAGCAGAAATGGCCAAATGGATCATTCTAGATATTTCTTGATTCTAAATAAATACAATGCCATTTCATAAGAATTGACCACACACTTGCAAATGTTCCTTGACACAATAGACATGCACATATTCACCTGAATATACAGTATGTCTAAAATGATCAGTTTGGAGAGAGTTTGTGTGGAATTTAAAACAGTTCAGAAGGTTAAAGGGTAATATATTCTTAATATCGTATAACAGGAGAGTAAAGTACCATGGGTTAGGGGACTGGATTATTAGACAGGTCAGTTTAGTCCATGCAACCTTCGAATTTGATGGACAGCTCCTGCAAGTCAGGCTGAGTTTCTACATCAAGAGTTTCTTGATGATTTGTAGGATGGAACAAGGGATGGACTGATGAATTATCAGGGCTTCATCTTCAGTAATGGAGGTATTGTGCCATTCTGTTATGGTGAAGAAGCAGTTGAGCTGAACAACAAAACTTTCAGTTTACAGGTTTGTCTATGTTCCCACCCTAAACTATAGTCAGATTTGGATTGTGACCAATTTAACAAGATCCTGGATATAAGCTGGTGAAATAAGCTTTCTCTGCAGCGTGGCCAAGCCTAGCTTTAAAGAAAAGTTGAGGAACTTTAACTCAAATAAGATAAACTCTCTCTCAAATGAGGGTGGTTTGAGTTGAGGTGTTGCTATTCCAGAACAAAAGGAGTCAGCTGAGGTTGTTCAGGCATTTGATTAGGATACCTTCTGGTCACCTCTCTACGGAGAATTTTCAGGCTTTCTGTTTGTGACTCTGCTGGTAAATACTGCCTTTAAATGATTAATAAAAATAAGTATTGTATTTTGTGGTTAGATTACTAAAAATTAACTGACCGGGGCTTTGTCTGCAGTAATGAGCCTGCTGTTCCAGTTCATGGTGGTGAAGGAGCTGAGCCAAAAACAGAAGCTCTTTATTTCCTGGTCCATCTGTGATCAACCTTCACCTCATCCTATTGGGATTCAGAGTTTTGTGAAACCTTTTTCTGCCTCTATCTTCTATGCAGGGGGGTTCTGTGGACTGGCTCTCTGACTGTTCTCCTACTGCTGGCAGAGCTGCCTTCTCCCCGGCTCCAGCGGTTCACACACACTATCAATCAAGCTCAGGACTTCCATGAAGTACTCTTCCTGAACAACAGTCACTTCAGTGGTAGTCTTTGCCAAATCACTCATTTTAAAGATCAGCTTGAGAAAGGTTACTGAAACTATCTAACCAGTTTCTCCCTGGTAGTCTGATGTAAACCACTAGATGCAAACCAAGGTGAGACTCAGCCTGGTGGATGTTCTCCTTTGTAATTTTTAAAATTCTGTTCCCTCATCTCCTGAAACAATCCTCAAAGATCTCCTGAAACCTGTCCAGCTCACTGGTCTGCTGCTGACTCCTCGTCACTCCCCCGGCTGGCCTCTTCAAATCCTGTAAAGAAAAACAACAACCAGAGAACAAAATCTAATCTAGATGTGGTCTTCAAACTCCAGCTTGTTGGACTCTTACTTGTCAAGCTCTCTTTTTGTCCTCAGATTCATGACACACCATCTCTTTCTCTTCAATCACATAGTGCAAATAAACCTTGCTCTGTTATTCAGCATTTAAGAATCTTGTTCACTACCACTGACTTACTTGAGTCATGAGATTTGGATCATGAACAAAAGAATGATTAGATGATTCAAGCAGACGAAAGGAGGTTCCTCAGTAGGGTGGCCGGGTTTAGAGTTAGAGATAAGGTGAGATGTTCCATCACACTGGGAGGGAGCTCAGTAGCTCATCCACATCAAAAGGAGACAGCTGAGGTGGTTCAGGCATCTGATTAGGATTTGTTTTCAGTCTTTCAGGCACATCCCACTAGTAGCCACCAGGGCAGCCCCTGACCGTGCTGTAGGGAATATATATGTATACACCCTGATCTTCCAGGGGGAGCTGAAAGTGTCACTGAGGAGAAGGATGTCTGAGCTTCCCTCCTGGACCTTTTCCTTTGGTGATCTAACCTTAATTCAACAACAACGGTTCCCATTTCTTATAAGACGTTTTGTAAATGCAATACATTTTATTTGATTTATATACGGTAATTACCAGTAGACATGCAACATATGAAAAAGATTTTTCATTAAAATATTCATCAAAAACGACAAAGATTAAAAGGAATGAACTAGAGAAATGATGGAATTACACCTCAACATATTTCTTTAATATCAATATATTATTATGTATTGTTGTCTTTTATTAGTTGATTGTCTGTTTCAATCATCAAAATATTCCCATCAGCTGACCATCTGTTATATTTATCATAGCCATTTAGAAATGAATTTCAACTCCCCTTAATGTTTTGTCATAGCTCTCCTTGACAGTAGCTGGGCTGCAGAAGGTAAACAAAAACATTCTCGCTGCAGACCTCCGAGCTACAATTTGTACCTACAGCGCTCTCTGTGTCCCTGCTGATCCTCCATGTATAAGAAGGAATTTGTTCTGCTGTGACAATTTTTCTGTCTCATTGAATTTTTACTTGGAGTAAGAAAAACATCACATCATAATGCAAAATTTTTTTTTTTATAAAAATAGACGCATGCAAGCAAAACAAACTCACCTCGGGATAATAAACATTAATATTCTGCCTAGAACAAGATGATGAGAATGACTTAAGATCCAGGCATTATTTTAAAATTATAAATGAGTCACAATGAGTCAACAGATCAATATAAGATAAGTCAATAAATACTAGTAATTCAAACTAATTACTTTACAGTTTTATGTTTGAGTAAAAGAGCAAATACAAAACAACAGCAGGTTGTGGAGGTTTTCTATAGCGCTGTGAAAAGTAATTGTGTCTCTTTTTAAATTATGAGTAAACTGTGAACAACATTATTTAGAAAGCAGGGTTCAGTTTCACTAGCCACAACCAGATTACTGTCAGACCTGCAGAGTTAAGAAATGACTTCAACAGAACCTGTATGACAACATGAAACAGGCTACAAGATCTCAAAAAGCAACACAACATGCCTCGATCTAAAGAAATCAAGAATAAAGCACTGCAGGCCTCAACTGGTTGAAATTATGGCCAGAGGTCAGGAATCAACATTAAGAAGGAGATTGTAGACAGTCAATACCAAAGTGGAACTTTTTAGAATGTGTGTGTCTCGTTACATCTGGTTTAAGTCGGTGGTAGTCTGATGGTCTGGAGCTGCTTCGCTGCCTCAGGACCTGGACCACTTGCTGTAATTGATGGAACCATGAATTCTGTTGTCTACCAAAAAAACCTGAAGAAGAATGTTTGACCCTAAACAGGTTGTTCATGCTGGAAAACTCTCAATGTGGCTGAGTTGAAACAATTCTGCAACGAAGAGTGGGACAAGATTTATCCACAGTGATGTGAGAGACTTATTACCCGTTATGGTTTTTGGATATTTGTATTTTTAGTAGTGCTTAGTGTATGGCAGCTTTGCTTCTGGCTACAATGTAGCTTACTGCCATCCGTGTGTGAATGCGTGTATGAATGGCTGAATAACTGACTTTAGCTTAAAGTGCTTTGGAGTTCGTGATCTAGAAAATCTCTATACAAATACAGACCGTTTACCTTTTATTACAATTGCTTGATTGCAGTTGTTGCTACTAAGGGTGTTTCAACCAGTAGGAAGTTTAAGGGGCCAATCACGTAGGGGGATTTGAATAACTTTCATTTTTATTTGAAATTGAAATTTGTTTGCTAATCAGAAACATCTGAGTGTGATTTTTTAAAGAATGCAAAAACAGAAAACGTTTTTTTATTTTTAGTACCGGCTGTGAATACATAACAACACATGTTTTTAATGATTAATAACCTAGAAATGCTTTATGAGCCTTAGAGGACAGTTGCTCTCAGAGTGATTCAAGCGTCCACAAAGACGAGGCCATATGAATCACCCGTGACTGCAGTGACTCAGACACCTGTGCACGGAGAGCAGAGCAGAAACAGCTGAAAGAGGTGTTAATAAGAAATGGGAAGGAGTGAGAGACAGAGAGAAAGGGCTTGTGCACAGGAGAGAAACGGGAAAGAGAGAGGGAGAGACAGAGCAGTAGAAAGTGGTAAAATAAGAGCAATCCTGTGGGAGAGGTAGCGGCACTGGCAGAATTTCAAGTTGTGCTTATGGCATTGCTCTCACACCTTGACCTCAGCTGTTCCTGCCTGGGAATCTCTCAAGGCCTGCCAGACACTGCTCAGGGCTGTTGTAATTCACTTTGGAGCTGACAGATAAAAAGCAAAGACAAGTCCAACGGAAAATCCCACTCAAAGCTTCTCTTTTTTTTCATCATATTTGTTGTCACTGTGGAACAGAAAAAAACACATCCACAGTCAATAGAAAATGGACAAAAGTTTCCTCTAGTGGCGTTTTCACTTCAGCACTGACACAGAAAAAATGCTCATGCTTGGACATTTTACTCCCCTCTTAACTCTTTAAAAGCAGCCAAAAGCATCATCAGGCACACTGAGGACACTTTATTGACTGTTTAATTGTTTATTCTCCCCCCCCCTCACTTGGTGTTTGAAGAAAAACTAGTGCATATTCATTGAGTTGCTTCTCTACCTGAGCTGGCAGCAGCAGATGGCTCATTGTATACAGAAAATCGGTGAAATAAATCTCCTCTGCAAATAGCTCCAAGACTGTGAGAGACAGATTATTGCTCAGATCAAACGAGGACTGTCATCCAAGTGAAACAACAGCCCCACAAATACGCTTGTTAGTTTCAGGCCGTTAGGCTCGGTGTAGTTTAGTACAATAGATAGAGGATTTGTATTGGCTCTGAACAAACACAGAACACAAGTGCACTTTGAGAAAGAAAAAAACAAGACAGCCAAGCAGCCTGTACTTCATGTAAATTTCAGCAATTTTCACCGTTATTTTTGCAAGGTGAGGCTGTAAAGCGTCACAGCGGCTTCTGACAGGCTGACAAGCACATTTCTACGTCTTTTTAATAAATAAAAGCCAATTAAAGTCAGTCAATTAGACTGTTGGAAACATCCACTGGTTTATTTAATAATCACTTTGATTTGAGCACACAAACAAGTCAGAAATAACCGCTGTTATTGTTCTGATGGAGATTATGAGACTAAAAGGTTGTTGCATTCTTCTTTCAGTGCTCGCTTAGCAAGAAGGCAACAGCAACAAAATGCACTGCTCCTGCAGTTTTTGTTACCTGTATGGCAAATGCTGGACTTTGATGTTTGCACAGTTAATAGCCACACACATGCACGCACACACACACTCACACATATTCACACTCATGCACACTTAAAAGATAATAGGCAGAACCAACACAGCCTCACCAAGTCACACTCAACAGACGACATTTTGATGAGTCTTTTTCTCTTTTTTGGCGCCTGTTTTTGTGCTAACTCAAATCCGCTGAAGTTCTGATTTAATGAAGCTCTTTGCTGTCTGTAACTCTGTAACCCCAGAGAAAAGGTAACGCCTGGTGGGGGTTTTTACCTGCTAAATTGATCATATAGGCTGCAGTTTATGTGCAGAAACAAATCATTTGCTAGGTTTTAAAAATACATTACAGAGCACCTCTAACGGTCTAATTAGAATAATGCAACCACATTTCTTTTCATGGCTATAATGGATCTTATTTACATTGCAGAGATTCTGGAGTCTTCTGCTGCCTCCACAGCAAGAGTAAGGAAGCCAAACATTGGATATTTTGGCAGTTAACCACCCTCCTTTCTCAGCAGTACATCTGCTTCAGGGTACAGAAAACCAAGAGCTCCCAACCCTTAAATAGTAGCAGATTTACAGACGATAACAGCGCCGCTTACATGGAATACGGCAGTGATTGTTCTGGAAATCATGTTGCTGTTGATGTGATTGTTCTTCTAATCAATTTCTGCTTAAACTAGGAGCAAACAGGAAGACAAAATTGCAGGAAGAGAAAATAATGTTTTTCCACTCCACGTGTGTGTGTGAGGGGATGGAATAATGACCTACATTTGGGCACTTGTTAGGTTTAATTGAAGGGGAATGAATAGAGAGGTATTGTGAAAACTGAAGAGCCAACCAGTGAATCATCTAAAGCAGATAAACTTCTTCCAAACCCTACAACCAACCAATGAGAATTTCTTTTGGCTTATAAAGTATGTAAATGTATACAGTTGTTAGTGAAAGCTATTTCTAGGAATGAATCACAAAAACAAATTGTGGAGTGCCTGAAATCACTGTGGTTCTAAATGCTGAGTCCTCCCCCCTATGGTCTAAGAAAAAAAATTTTTTTTTTTTTAAGGTAAACAAAGAAAAGAAAATGTGTTTGAAACTTTGACAAAATCCTAATTTGACACTAAATTAAAGCTATTCGGTTAACTTGACTGAGCTACAACAATTTTTTTGCTGGTTAAGCTCATTTGGCTGGGGCAGCCATGTTGACTCCAAATTGTCGTCAGTTGCAGATCTTCACGGTTACTTTTTAAGGGTTACATAAAATTTTCTTTCAGGGGGTTATAAGGTTTAAAAGAGGAAAAATTAAACTAAAAAGACCTCAAGGTGAAGGAAAAGACCAGCTGCATAAAAGTAATCCATCCTAGAAGCTGTTCAAGAGGTGGTGTCAGAACCAAATCAAGATTCGCCATCAGAAATTCCTTCTGATTCAGTCCAAAATCAGAGTGGTTTAGAATAAATTAATGTCATAGGACAACAGACCTCCACAAGTTCTGATTCAGTCCAAAATCAAAGTGTTTTAGACAGGGGCAGCTGGTGACATTATTTTGGGTGGTGCACATTTTTGCAAGTCAGTTTTCAGATGTGCAAATAACCACATCTCACCATTAGAGCAGGGAATGAAGCAAAATATTTTCATCTGACTGAAAATGTTGCTGGTAAAAATCCCTACCACCAATTCATTGAAAATGTGGCGCAGTTAGGTCACACACAGTTTTGGTCTAACTCTACACATCAAACAATAAATATACCATAAGGTCTTCATAAGGAGACCTTAGAATAATATAAATATAATTCTACTGACACTACAAACATATAAATACATCTATAATTAACAAGTCATGACAATCAGCTCAACTAATGAAATTAATTAACAGCAAAATAAAGTAAACCCACTGGTGGGCCACATCAACATTAGTAAAATTACGATTTCAGACCACTCACAAAACTCCCATAGGCTGCTATGGCATTAACAGGAAAAGTAACAAAAAACCTCCTCAAAACGGGCTAAACACATTAATCAAAGCATTCAATCAACACTATAAGTGTCCCTCTAATATTCTGCCACAACAATAACAAAGACATGGCGCTGTTTTTGAATAAATTTACTCATCAGGACAGAGCTAGCTAGTCCTAGCCATTAGCTCATAGGCATTTTGAATGGGGGAACTCAGTGACGCATTGTCAATAAAACAATAGAAACTAACAAACCAAACGACTCACCGTCAAGTTGATTTAAATGCTTTGGTCGTTAAATTTTGCGACCCAAGGCTCTCCTATACTGTGTATTGAAGGGGGTTCCAGTGCGCATGCATCAATTACAGCGTAGGTCTATGGTAAGAATTTTTACTCCCGAAGCATGTGCCGAAGACCCCCCCAAAATACAGGAAGTACATCACACAACCTTTCAGTCATGGTAAAAAAAGTGAGACAACATTTTAGATGCAGATCACAGCACTTATTGTATGTATAATGAATAGATCATTTAGTAAAATTTTCATGGTTCTTTTAAAAATATTTTTTGATTCCAATCTTCTTCTTCTTCTTCCTCCTCTTCCTGTGAGACTGGTGGGGCGGCGCCCTAGCGCCCCCTATTGATGGGCCGCCATTGGTTTTAGAAGAACAATAATGTTTTAGGACAAGAGACATCCACAGGCTCTGATTCAGTCTCTGTCTACTGACGTATTGGTGAGTCTTGATGTCCAAGACCAGGTGCTGGAGCATCTGCCAGCTCAACCCCGGTGGCTGCTTGTCAGAATTTGGGCCCTCTGGCCCTGTTGGGCCTCTGCCAGGGCGCCTTTGTGTTTTGGGTCTCTGGGTCCTGGTTGGATTTGTCCTGGTGTGTCCAGCTGCTGGCTCCATTTAATAAAAATGTATATCAGGTGGAGCCAGGGGTCACGTTAACCAGAAATTTGTAGAATGTTGTAGGCGCTCAAATTTTCTTTACCTCCTCATGTTGCACCAAAAAGCAACAGGCGCTGGTAACAGTAATTTCAGTAATGAGACGGGGGTTCGATTCCCTGCAGTACCCTGCTGATTGCGACAAGAGTTATCTTGGGGTTCTTTCTAAAGAATCACCAGATCCATTATTATTATTGTTAGCACATCCAGCAATTTGTTGCTCATTATTAACAAAACACACTCAATACCACTTAAAAATCAAATTAATCAGGCAAAAGCAGAATCACTGTGATCATGAAAAACAACCAGTGTTTCTGATGTTGCCTTGTAATTTAACAACACCCTGTTTTCTAGTTTTTTTATTATTATTGTCAAACAGCTTTACACTGTACTCGAGTAATTGCTTATTTTCCACAGATTTTAAATAGATTGCAGGACCTCTCACTAATTCCAGACTGGATGAGCACAAACAAACCTTCTCAGCTGGACTCTTAATATTCTAATGTTTTTGTCTTTGAATTAAAAATGAAAATGTGTTTTTTATCCAGTAAATTTAATTTGGAGGGCAGGTAGCAAAAGCAGTAGCTCAGAACATCAGGGGTGAAAGTTTCTGTAACAAAGTGAAATGTAGGACACTATTTCATAAATACTGAAGCTCAATTTCTTCATAACACTGTGCCATGATTGAGGACCAATGTGCATCTTTCTTATCTCCTGATTAAATGGTGTTTTGGTCCTTATGAATGGTTTTTTTCTTAATGTGTATTTTTTGAGAAGGGAGGTTTACCTCTGAAGAAGACCTCTGCTGTGATGTTTTTTGAGACTGATTGTGGTGAAGAAGTTCACTACTGGTCATTTTTGTGGGTAAATGACATTTTGCCAAAGCATCTTTATCTGGTTGTGGTTGTCTAATTGCAGGTTCACATGGCAAGATTATTAAATAGATTTTTGCCCCGATTCTCCTCTTAAGGATGTCCCCGATTACCGTAATGTATCTAAAGATAATCTTATGAAACATTCCTGCCATGTATGGTGGGTTAAGAGTGCTCTTCTTGCTGATCCATCTTGCTGTGTAAACCAGCGCTAACATAATGATCACCCACTGGCCCTGGTATCCAGGTCCTCAGGTTTTGGACTGATAAAATCTCATGATCCCTCAAAAAAGGAGCCATGCTCTTCAGTATACCTTGCTTTTTCCTTTGCTCTGTTGATGTTGTAAAATTTGGATCCTTTCAATGAAACTGGTCACGCGTCTGGTAACTGTGTCATGTAAACGTGTTGACAGCTTCTGGCAGATTTGATCAATTCTCCTTCAGTGCTGAAATGGACCTGTCTTATCTTCTTGCTAGGTAGTTTGTTTAGTTTCTCTCTGGAGAATCTGTTCTGCTCTCTGGACTCTGAAAGTCAAGTTGGGTCTTATGCTGTTAAGGATGAGTTTGCATTGTCTGCATCTCAGATTTAAAGTGTTTTTGATACTTTTGGATCATTCCAGAATGTTTCCCCCAAAATACCATGCAATATGTAGGCGTGGAGCAAGAAATAAAGTCCAGGTGCCTTCTATTCAAGAATTTTGAATTCATATACGATTATGTAGTAGTAGTAGTAGTAGTAGTAGTAGCATAGTAGTTTCTATCTCTCTGACTGCTGTCTGTTTACAGTTACCTTTATGTATCTGATTTACTGAGACAAGCCAAACTGGCAAGGTGTCAAAACCCAACCTGTGCAAACATGCAACTACTGGTGCATAACTCTATTTTTAAGGCCATGTCAGCCCAGCTCAATCTTCCAATGAGAAATGAGAACTCGTCTCAGTCCTGTCTGTGGACTCTGATTGTTGTGTCAGTGGAGTGCGCTGCTCCCACATGATTACAGGTGTGACCTTCGCCACCGCCAAGTGTCTCCACCGGGGGACTTATCGACTTTCCTCGTCCAAACCATAATTGCATGATTCAGCAATGTCCTCAAGTGCAAATGTGGTGAGCTGTGTGGCTGTGAATATTTTTTTGATCTCCTCAGTGTGAACATGATGGTCCCACAGCAGGAGGCGATATCACTGCTGAAAATAAGCATTTGATTAAAAACAGAATTTGTCCAATTTGAAAATGACTCCTCTCACTTAAAGCAATTTTAAACAATATTGAAGCAAATGAGGATCAAAATATTCTGCCTGAGTTGTGCAGATGGGGAAAAAACCTCCATGCACAATAGAATAACTTGTGAGGATATGATGAAATCTTCTGAAATCTGTCACATTATTGCTGGCAAGTATGTATGAAATGCTAGGAAAGTGTTTAAGACTGCAGCTAATCATTGATATTCTTGACATCTGGACATATTTTCTCTTGCTAAAGACATTTTTGTTATCCAGTCCTATAAACTTTCAGCTGTTTAGTGCTGCACTGACAACAAGAGCAAAACTTTCAATTGTGCAAAATAGTTGTCTCAAACGGTTGAACAAGATCGGGCCAGAAACAAGCAAAAACCGAGTAGTTTATTCTTTATTAATGTGCAGCAACCTCACACTTCTACACTCAAAACAAAGCGTATCAAACTTGACATTGCTCAAGGCGATGCATTCACACAATGATTTCATGCTGCAATTTTGATTATTTATGAGTTGAACATACCAACCTTTATGCGAATTACTGAATATCGCATTCTCTTGCCAATGTCTGTGCCCTTTTCTCAAGCGTCAAGTTAGTGAGCATGAAGTCAGGTGCACTTTGACCTTTTGCATATGAATTTCAGCTCCATTTAGCTGCAATAAGTTTCAGACATAGCAGCAAATAGCCTGCAGTGTTCAGTATTCACTAAGCTTCTGCATACCGTCTTATATCACAACGTTGCTCTGATGACAGTAAGCTGCAACAGTATTAATAGCAGCTATGCAAGCTAAGAAGCATTAAATGCAAAAGTCAATACACATTAGAGACAATCAAGGAAAAACAAATTTGTCGGAAGACGTTGTTAATCTAGAAACGTGCACGTACACATGACAGCTCTTTTGAAGCAAATTATGCAAATATATTCTAGTGATTTAGGCGGAGTTAAATGCAGGGAACATGCCCCGTGCGGCTGGTGTCTTGTGGTGATCAAAGCTTCACAAAGACACGAAGCATCAAACCTCTGAGCAAATTTACCAGTACTGTTGGTTCATATGCAGTCTCTTAGAGATGGCGTAATTTGTTCTAATGCCTTTTACCTAGTTTTAAAAAGGGACAGAAATGGCTAAAATGCAAGGATGAGGTGATATTGATGAATGGCAGGGCAAAGATATCCTTGTGGAGTCTTCATTTTTGAATTCATAAAGAGAATGGAGACATTTGTCTTGTGGTGCCATGGGGGTTGGACATTCAATAATATTTTGTTCAACACAACATTCAACCCATTCTCACTCCAACAATGCCCCACAGGGAATTTTTCAGAACCACTTTGTGCTACAAATCAACACTGAGGGAGGCCATCGGTGAGAATTTTAGTGAAAATGTGCATTTCTGAGTTATTGATATATATTTAGGATTGTTCATTCACACATTTTCATAACCACTTATTCCAGTTAGGGGTCACAGGAAGCTGGTGGCCATCTTCAGTAGTCACTGGGCAAAAAGAGAGAGACACTATGACAGTCCATCACAGGGACACATATAGAGACAAACCAGTCACACATTCACTCACATGTAGAGACGAATTAGAGTCACCAATTAACCTAACTTACAACTATTTGTTCTGTGGGGGGAAACCTGAGTACCACACCTGTACGGGGGAACATGGAAACCAAAAGCAGAAAAGCAGACTGTGCAATCAAGAGTCGAACCTGCAACCTTCTTGCTGCGAGGCAACAGTGTTACAAACTGTGACAACACAGACCTGGTTTAAGGCTACCTAGGTTAAATGTTTCATTTTGAGTCAAATCTGGTGTTTAGTTATGGTGTGGTCGATCATGGAAGCTCCTCTACCACCCAGTCTGTCACAGACAGTCTCGTGCCTGCTACAAGGGGACATCCCCTTTTGTAAGCGCCCCTGCCATTTCCAGAATTCTTGCTTTATCCCCCATCAAGATTAATAAAGCTCCTCACATATTCTAATCTGGGATTTAACAGCTCACTGACTTGACCATGAAGGTTAATCTAGAACAAGGATGTTCTAGTTTAGGGGGTTTCCTCTAAAAAAAATGTTTCAAGTACTGTAAATTTTCAGATTAGATGTTTTCTTACGATGATGGACCTCTGTTCCTATTGTATGTTCTTCAGGGGATTTTTCTGCCATCACAAGACTGTATGCTAGCTGAATGACTTCCTCTAGGTCCTCTCAGGGGAATGTGGGTGGACGCAGGACTAAGGATGTTGTGTCCCATCCTTGCCTAGCGTTCTGTGGCCGGTTCGTGGCCGGTCTGGTAACCGGAGGGTCACGGGTTCGATCCCCAGCTCTGGCTGGGTTAGATTGTCGTTGTGTCCTTGGGCAAGACACTTCACCCAACTTGCCTGTGTGAATGTGAGTGTGACTGTGTGTGAATGTTGGTGGTGGTCAGAAGGGCCGATGGCGCAGAATGGCAGCCTCGCTTCTGTCAGTCTGCCCCAGGGCAGCTGTGGCTACAGACGTCTGTCGTAGTTTACCACCACCGGTGAGAATGACTGTGTGAATGAATAATGCAACTCTGTAAAGCGTCTTTGAGTGACCTAGAAAAGCGCTATATAACACTGATGCATTATTATTATTATATCTGTGGATTGACTCCCATCCTCTCTGCATTGCATGAACATGGGTACAACCCACTCGGGAATTTTGGCAGACCCCAGCACGTGTGACCACAGCTGACCTACACATCCTTCGATTTTAAAGCACAACAAAACCAACTCTGCTCATTTCAACCATGGTGAAACCTGTCCAAACTTCTGGTGAATGTCCTAGATTAGCAGGTGTGTGCTGGTGTGATCTGATAAAGAATTGCCTCCCTATGAATGACCAGTTGTTCAACTCTGATTACAAACATTGCTGCACAGAGGAGGGCAAGAAATAGTTGAATCTGGATCTCCTCAGTGAGAACAAAGGATGAGCAGAACATCATTCTGTCGCCTGACAGAAATCCACAGCGATGGGGCTCAACTCTCTGAGCCTCACGAGGTTGACCTCCATGAGGTGTGCAGGCAGACTGTGGCTCAGCTAAGCACTGAGTGGCCAACATCATAAGATGGCAAGGGAAAAAGACTTATAACATAGGAAAGTCCCGCCTACCTGCTAGGGGTTTGCAAATCAACTCATGCCTGCTGTCCTGGCATCTAGAAAGAAAAAGAGGCCCTATTGGAACAAGCCACAAAGGTTACGCTATGCTGGACTTGGCTATCATTTTTAATACACTCAGGAAAAAGAGAATAGGAAACAAGAATGTGAATCATAAGACTGAGCCAACTTGTTTTTAAGGTGTCAAGTCCTGTGAAGTCTCTCTGAGACCTTTCTGATTCTTTAGACAACAGATTATTTTCTGTCGGTATCTGAGATTGGTGGCAGTGAAACTGGTTGTTCAGTCTCGTTGTTTGTCAGACCAAAAAGCCTGTCACTTCTTATCTGATTGTAAAATCATGCAGAACAAAGGACAGAGATGACAGATTGTTCTCTGAAGTACCAACTTTTACCTGTCCACAGTTTTAAGAAAACTGAAGAGAGGTTTTATTTTGGTGACGTTTGAATGACAAGAAAACATTCAAATTGGGAAGAAAAATGTAGAAAACGTTTTAAGGGAGACAGTGTTCTAAGCTTTTGTTCAAGTGTGTGAATAAGGAATAACACAAAATACACAATGATCAGAACAATAATCTGAGCCATGGAAAAATAGGGTTGAAAATTTGTTGTTTTTTTTATTACGATGAGAAAATATGATCAATAAATGTGAAATAGGTAAAAAATAGATTTGTGAAACCTTTCAAATATAGAAATAGAAGCAAAAGTTTTTGCATATAAAATCAAATGTTATTTCAATTGATAAAGATATGTTGATAACACCCACGATGCACTGCAAGAAGATCTAGTCTAAGGATCAAACCAAATATGTTGTCTGTCTCGGAAATGTGATTAAAAGCAATTAATAAGAGAATCGTTTCAGGAATTAGACATAATGGTTCAGGTGGTAAATCATAATGATAATATTTTAATGGTACATGAAGTTATACATCTCTTCGTCTCACTTGTAAATCAAAATTAATCAATTGATTAATTTAGCTTGAAGGTTTTTTGTTTCAAATCAAAATCTGAATTGAATTTTTCAGTTAAATTTCTGTGCATCAAATATGTCAGAGTTTAACTTAAATCTGTTTAGTTTTCTGAACATTTAAAATTGATTTCCTTGTTAAATTGGAGAAAATGCTTCAGAAAATGATGAATTCCTTTTATTTTGTTTTCCAGCTGGAAGGCTGGATTTGTTGTCTGCTGACATTTCTGTGGTTTATTACTTTTCATATCTGTTGACGGTGACCAGTGTGTTTGCTCCTCTATACTCCACAGCATGGTTGTTATGGTTTCCACAATGCAAATTACCCACATGAGTGTCTTGATCAATAAAAAGGGGGGGTAAGTTTAACACTAATCACACTGAAACTTCTAATCTGCTTTACCAAACTGTTTTTCATAAAGATCTGGAAATATTTCTGTAAAATAGATTTTTTAAAATGCTACAGTGGGTTCTCAGATGAAGCTGTCATCAAAGTATCACCTTTCAGGAAGTAGATTGTGATTAGCAGCTGTCAATTTTGATTTGCTGTCACATCTAAAATCTTCTAGGTGTAACTGATTGGTCTCAACTTGTATGTTTTGGCCACAGAAAAAAGATGGGTTCTGGATATTGCAAGTTCAAAAGAATCCACTGGTTTTGAAGGGAAACTTTTGAAGTTTATTGAAATACATTTGTGTAAATGAGGATTTAAATGAGGACTTGTGATTTGCATGAAGCCCAGTAATCAAAGTACAGAAACGATAAAATGTATATTTCTCTTCCAGCAGTCTGAAGGAAAAGCTCCATACAAAACAACCTACAACAAACTTCAAGGACTGAAATTCATATGAACCTGTTGTGGTTGCTGTTTGTTGTATAAGCAGCTTCTTGTGGCTGAAGGTCAGAAAAAGTCACTGAAGCTGCAATTTGAATAATTCTGTCATCTCCTTTCGCTTTTGTTGCTCAGTCTTGTCTGACAGGCAAGTCGAGATGAGAAAAGAGAACAATTTCTCCCTTTGAAGACTGGGGAGAGAAGTGTTTTGCAAAATTGCAAGAAAAATGAACAAAAAAATTCAAAAGCAGTTGGTCCAAAGAACTAAAACCTAACCATGTGTAGTCAATTTACCTCAAATTGCCTCTTGATACCCACAAAATGAGAGTTAGCAGTGTGGTGGAAACTGTCCTACCTTTTCAGGTTAAAGTGCACACATTTTTATTGTTGTCATACAGCGTGTTGAAGCTGATTTTTCAGTGATGGGCCTCAGAGGATGCAGTGCAGTGCAAGAGTCAGACGGCGCTCATATGCTGGCTGATCTGATGGAGAGGTAATAATATTAAAGTTTTTACTGCAGGAATATCTGCTTAAAAGACAAATGCAAAAGTTTGTGTTTCAAAATAACAGACATTTACTAAATAAAGAAAGATAGAGTTGTTAATTGGAATTCTGAAACAATAGAAACAGACTACACCTCTAAACCTCACCTTCATGTTGCCTCCTACTCATCGTTAAACATGCTTAGATTCATGGTTTTTAGTTTCATGAGACTTCTTGCTTGCAGTTCTGTCCAATCACATTTTTAAATAATGACAAAATGACAGAGGCTTACAGCTGTTCTTTGTCATAAAGTAGTCCGGAGTCTAAAATAGTACCTGTTACTTTTTATTTTCACTTGCAGTCGATATGATTATTGAAGTCGCTAAACAGAATTAGTATCACTACTGAGTGATTTTAAGGACTTTTTTCTCACAATGCTAGTTGTTAATATTTACTTACTTTGTTTTCTGCTAAGTTAAAGCTAAAGGAGTACTGCCGGATCAGGATAACTACTGGGCTGGTTACAAATTGTTTTTACCCACTCATCTATAGGGGTGGGAATCTTCAGGGTCCTCACGATTCGATTAGATTACGATTCAGAGAGCTGCGATGCGATTATAAAACGATTATTGATGAAAGATGTATTGTTCTTCCCCCTCACCTTCCTGCCATGTGACTATGAGGTACTATTGAAGCATTTGTAATAACATGATTTTACCTCCATTATCTTTAATTATTTAATAATAATTTAATTATTAAAAAATAGCAGTGTTTAAATGTGTAACTATAAGTTTAAATACAGTCCCTCCAGGGAGTTGTGTGGTTTTTGTGATGGTTTCATCCTAAAATGACTGATTTGCGAAACATTCTTCAAAAGTTGTGGTCAAAGTTGCAGTTTTTTCAAGCATTTTTTGTTTAAGGTTTTATTTTGTTTATATGCACACAGTGTATGCGCCGTTTCATCGTAATATAAAGACTACAAGATGCTGTAATCACCATGACGACAGAGCTGACTGTCTCAGCATCACTCAGGTGTTACAGCGTGAGCGACTCGTTTTACTTTCACTTTTAGACGTTCACCTCAAAGGTTCACTGGTTCATCAGGAAGAGGTTCCTCGTGATCGCTCACTGGATACACACATCATGTGGTTGTTCGCATGTTTAAAAAAACGACGTTCAAAGGATTTCACGTTAGTTCACGCTGACGTCCCGGTCCTATTTTCTCACGTAATAGCAAAACCGCCGACTCAGCACAGTTTAGGACACAGATCAGTTCTTTTTAAACATAGTTTCTCACATTGACCGAATACGGACTTTAAACAGAACTCACCTCGTCTCTTTCAGCACTCGTAC
>SSNR01000395.1:392071-394571 GCA_006937965.1 Callopanchax toddi
CCAGCTGCTGGAGTCGAGCTTTTTATCATACAGCAGGTCCGGTTTTCTAAACTGGGTCACAGTTTTGCTCCAAATTACTCTGACAATCAGAGAACAGGTTTTTCTTAATCTGCATCAAGCAATGCAAGTTAAAACAATCATAAAAGTAGATCTAATAAAAGAGACGCAGCAACATTCCATCACTTTAGGCCAACATAAGACAAACTAGTCTGATTAATCAGAATTTTAAATTGTTTCTGAAAAGTAGAACAATGCTAAAAATATTTTTATGGGTACCAATGCAACTACTGCCCAAAATTCCAACAGACATCAACAAATAATTAAACCCCTTTTAAAAAATATTTTCTGCTTTAATAAAAAGTCTCTTTTTTGATGCATTAGCTGTATTTGCGCTGTTATAAAATCCAAAATCTACAGAAATGTTGAAGCTGATGCCAGTGCCTTATTAGGGTCACCATGGTAACCAGACATGCACAGATTCACAAACATGAATTTAATGTATTATATATATTATATATTAAAACACATGTTTATAGGAATAATGAGACTAACCATGTAATCTGTGAAGACAAACTGTCTCCCTACACTGTGATCCTTTACAGAAAAAATAATACTCTATTGCTGTTAGTGGGCTTTAGTCAAACACACCTCATATTCCTTCCAAATAATGCATTTTTCACCTTTCTGGTCTCGCCATCATTTGTATCATTTATGTTATTGATGAGCACATTTTTACAATGACATGAACATCAAGCTGTGAATTAGTGCAATTTACATTTGTAATTCTCTACATATCTGACAGTTTTGTGTGTTTCTGTACACTTTGGTTTCCTTTTGTCTACATATTTGTATTTATTATATGTAATTATTTATTATATATTCTAGATTGTTTATTTTTATGCTTTATTATTTGATTTTTGCTATTCTTTCTATATTATTATTCTAGAGTTAATAAATATATTTCAAAGTTATGACAAGTTATTCAAACAAGATAGTTTTTTTTTTAGAATAAAACTTTTTTGTAAAATGAAGGTTATCCATGTCAGAACTGTCAGTGGTTCTGATCATGAACTGAGAAGGAGTGATGGGGAGGGGACTGCTGACTGACAGCAGGTCAGCTGACTACAGATGAGAGATAAGGTGTGTGCTTATTGCTTGGGGAGAGAAGCCCATTCTGCATTAATTACAACAACACACTGAGGGAGTTAAAGTTAGGCAGTTAGAATTCTTCTTTCAGTAAGGAAAGAAAAACATTTCAGTTTCAAAACTAGAGCAGCTGCTCAGTTTGGTTTCTGAATGCACACTTAGTATTGAAAATTCCCAGGCAGGGTGGAAAAATGAGTCAGAAATATTCTACTGTACTTTACATTTAAATTGAGGCCAAACAAATACGAAATACATAACTAAAGTATCTAAACACTCTGGTTTTTTGCAACAAAAAAGCAGTCATCGGATAGGTTAAGATGTCATCAGCTGTAGCTCCCACAATCCTCTAAAAGATGTGACTTTTAACTAGAAATGAAACATCACCTTAGTGGGATTTGATTAAAAATTTAATGTTCTGAAGGAGTTCTCTGCAGCAAGCAGTAAACAAAGAGTTTACTCTGATACGAAGGCAAAATCCATGCAGTAAATACAGTTTTGGTTGCTCACAAGCAAATAACATTTTCCTTACAGCAAGAGCAGCGAGTGGAAAGTTCATTTGAATAATCTCAAATCAATACTGCAACATTTCTCAAAGACATCCTCACGATCAGGACCCGAGAACGCGTTTAATGTTGGAGTGGAAATGGCACGCGGGCGGCTATACATTTGGCAGCATTCATCTCATGGTGTTTGCAGACTGCTGTCTTGATCCACGCTGTGAGCCAAAAGCATTAGCAACACTTTGAAATACCAAATGAATTGACTGATCACAGCTGTAAGCCTTGAGGATTCGTTTCGCTCACAATTAAAACCTGCTCTCTGACGCACACGCAAACCCCACAAAGAAAGAACGGAGGGAAGAAAAAAGAAAAGAGTGAGCGCAGATATCAAATATCAAAGTGTGCAGATGGATGTGGTTGGGCAGCAGCGTGTTGAGCTGAGCCACAAGGTAAAGAACAGAGTGAGACTAATGCAATGGGACGTGGTAAATGTGAGCTAAAGCACCAGCAGGACATTAAGCAGGAGGGCTTCAAAGCAGGTCTGTTGAGCAGTCGAAGGTATAATGTGCAGTGACATTGTGTGAACTACAGTAACTAAGCTACACATTCAGATACACTTCAGATGATTGTATCCCTTCAGACAAGCTGAAAATTTACAGCGACTTTCAGGGCCTGAAATTTGATTGTATTACACAGCTTAACTTGCCCTCCACACGTCAGATTACTGTTAATATGTCAGAGTAAAGTAGCATAGCTGCAGCCGTAAACACTAAGATCCAAACCTTTTGTTATCTGAGGTTAAATCCCTCTGACCATTATGTCAGTGTAGTGATGTACAGGATGGTTTTTTAGGT
>SSNR01000395.1:399571-425780 GCA_006937965.1 Callopanchax toddi
TAAGATGTGTTAAAACAAACTTCACACTATATCAAAGACCATCAAAAAATAGGTGTGTTTTTAAAAGAGATTCAAAAACAGGAGGTCAGTATGCCTGTTTGATGTGTACTGTAAATGTAGCTTGATCCAGAGTTTAGGGTCCACAGCTGAAAAAGCCCGTCTCCTCTGGGCTCCAGCCTAGTTTTCTGGACCACCAGCAGCTTCTGATCTGATCTGAGGGTTTGCAATGGAATGTAGGGCTGAAGCAGGTCAGAGAGTTACTGGGGAGCAAGACCATTTAGGCATTTGTAGGCCAGGAGGAGGGTTTTAAAATCAATTCTGTGGTGCACAGGGAGCCAATGTAGAGATAACGGAACTGGTCTGATGAGCTCATGTCTACGTGATCTGGTTTAAAGGCATTCTGAACAAGCTGAAGGTGGGAGAGGGAGAGGGAGGCCTGACTGATACCACTGTAAAGCTCATTACAAAGCCTAGTAGTAATAAAAGCTTAAATTATTCTCTTTAGGTCTCACCTTGACAGAACTGTGTTAGGTATATATAGTATAACTGAAAAAATGTTTCTGTAGGACAGAGCTGATCTGTTTGTCAAATCTAAAAACTAACAGTGAACGGCACTGTGCTGTCTGTGAAGTCAATACAAGCAAAAGAGCAGAACAAGATGTTCTCAGCAGCAGTATTTAACTTTGTTAACCAGCAAAAGATGATAAATGGTCATGGTGACATGTGAACAATAAAACTCAGGGGTCACTAGTGATAAAATAGAGTCCAGTTACTATTGTCAATCAGCGGAAAATATATTGCAGCAAATCCTGTAGAATTCAATTAAAATAATTGAAATTTTATGAACATATTAAAAGTGTTTCATTTATAATGCAACAGTCAAATACGGGAGTGGAATTTAACACACAATACATTTTAGTGTGCAATAAGTCTTCTTTGGATTTGTTTGTGGGACAATAAGAAATGTAGAGGATTTATTTTTTTTACCTAGACATTCGTGTCTTTATATAGCGTGCAGCAGAGTCGGGTTTAGATCTCCAGTCTGGCCTCATTCAGGCCTGTGCTAACCTGAAGGGAGGGAACACCCAAGGACCCAACCTGTTCACACACAATCTGCAGTGGCACAATCCCATTACTCAGCCTGTTATTGGCCCCCTTCACACAGTGCAGCAGCACTGGATCAGTCAGCCACAGCCAGGCTTGCTGCCTCTCCCGAGAATAGACTGGTCGCTTGATTTTCCAAGGTACTACGCTCATACTCTCACCCTCCCTTATCCTCCAGTGTCCTCTGTCCTTTGTGTTTACTGTCGATCCTCCCTCGGTGTTCAGCCCGATACCTCCTTGTTTCTCTATCTTTCTCACTCATTCTCTTTCTGCTGCATGCTCCCCCGTCTTTCTCTCTCCCATCGCCATGGTTTGCCTCTTTCTCTGGACAACATATAACCTTATTAAGCAGTCTGTGCAGGACAGCCATGGTAAAGCTGCCAATTCAGCTGCTTAGATTGCTGTACTCTCTGTCCTGTCTCCAAAAAATCCTCTGCAATTACAATCCTCTCATAAGTGTATGCACCTGCTTCACAGACATGTCTAATCAGCACCTGTGTCATTTATATACATTTCCCCGGCGAAGCATTCATGTCTTCATTACCAGCAGCTTTCTAACTGTAAAAGCAGCCATTATCAGGCACAGGTTATTAAATGTCTGACTGTAAGATGAATGCACATTACAATAAAGCATGCAGCTCTGAGCAGGACTTTCTAACCAACATTTGAGCGCCCATGTCTTGTCAGAATTTACAGCCTTTTGCAATGCTGTGCAGCACTTTGCTTTGAAAGCATTCAACAGAGGCATGACCAGCTATGATTTGCATTAAATTACAGAGCACAAGTCACCAAG
Source organism: Callopanchax toddi (assembly GCA_006937965.1). NCBI lineage: Eukaryota > Metazoa > Chordata > Actinopteri > Cyprinodontiformes > Nothobranchiidae > Callopanchax > Callopanchax toddi. The sequence continues at coordinate 401,469 of SSNR01000395.1, forward strand.
TAATGCTTTTACTGAACAAGCAAGTGTGTGTTTTGTTGCATTAACTCAGTTTTTCCAGGTGAAAAATCATATTTGGTGTAAATCTGAGCAACCGGGTGAAAATGTTATTTTGATGAGAGCTAAAGTTTTAGCTTTTGTTTCTCTGATGGTCTATTGATTAGGAGTTCAAACTGATGACTTTATAGTCTGCTCTACATTTAAAATGTCTCCCTTTGAATGAAGACGTGTAAAATAAAATAATCGTAACAGCTGTGATCATACAGTCTGCTGACTGATTTGAATTATTTCTGTGCTTTGATATATACTCATCGTCCCCCTGACTTGTTTCATATACCATTATACAAACTTATTTTTCACGTTTTCTTGATAAAGATTAAGTGTCTAACTCATTCACAGGCATGGGGAACTGTATGTAGTTTTTACATACTAAATTGAGATGCAAAGTGAGAATAAATAAATTTCATCTACAGATTTCAGCAAAGAGCTTCAATGCTGTCAAATGTCTCAAGTGGAATTGCTTCACAGGATATTGTCATGAGGTTTTGGACTTTTCCCCAGAAAAGTCCCTCTTTTATCACCTCTTTTTGTCACGTCCCATGCCTCCTGTGTTCAGGGGTTTTGGCCTGTTTCTCCCATTTCTCTCTGCCACTCTTCCACAGGTGTTTTTTAGTCAGTAATCAACCACAACTGCCCCTTGTTTCCTTGATTACCTTCCTCCCTATAAATACTTCTCAGTTTACAGGGAGTGCAGAATTATGAGGCAAATGAGTATTTTGACCACATCATCCTCTTTATGCATGTTGTCTTACTCCAAGCTGTATAGGCTCAAAGCCTACTACCAATGAAGCATATCAGGTGATGTGCATCTCTATAATGAGAAGGGGTGTGGTCTAATGACATCAACACCCTATATCAGGTGTGCATAATTATTAGGCAACTTCCTTTCCTTTGGCAAAATGGGTCAAAAGAAGGACTTGACAGGCTCAGAAAAGTCAAAAATAGTGAGATATCTTGCAGAGGGATGCAGTACACTTAAAATTGCAAAGCTTCTGAAGCGTGATCATCGAACAATCAAGCGTTTCATTCAAAATAGTCAACAGGGTCGCAAGAAGCGTGTGGAAAAACCAAGGCGCAAAATAACTGCCCATGAACTGAGAAGAGTCAAGCGTGCAGCTGCCAAGATGCCACTTGCCACCAGTTTGGCCATATTTCAGAGCTGCAACATCACTGGAGTGCCCAAAAGCACAAGGTGTGCAATACTCAGAGACATGGCCAAGGTAAGAAAGGCTGAAAGACGACCACCACTGAACAAGACACACAAGCTGAAACGTCAGGACTGGGCCAAGAAATATCTCCAGACTGATTTTTCTAAGGTTTTATGGACTGATGAAATGAGAGTGAGTCTTGATGGGCCAGATGGATGGGCCCGTGGCTGGATTGGTAAAGGGCAGAGAGCTCCAGTCCGACTCAGACGCCAGCAAGGTGGAGGTGGAGTACTGGTTTGGGCTGGTATCATCAAAGATGAGCTTGTGGGGCCTTTTCGGGTTGAGGATGGAGTCAAGCTCAACTCCCAGTCCTACTGCCAGTTTCTGGAAGACACCTTCTTCAAGCAGTGGTACAGGAAGAAGTCTGCATCCTTCAAGAAAAACATGATTTTCATGCAGGACAATGCTCCATCACACGCGTCCAAGTACTCCACAGCGTGGCTGGCGAGAAAGGGTATAAAAGAAGTTAAACTAATGACATGGCCTCCTTGTTCACCTGATCTGAACCCCATTGAGAACCTGTGGTCCATCATCAAATGTGAGATTTACAAAGAGGGAAACCAGTACACCTCTCTGAACAGTGTCTGGGAGGCTGTGGTTGCTGCTGCACGCAATGTTGATGGTGAACAGATCGAAACACTGACAGAATCCATGGATGGCAGGCTTTTGAGTGTCCTTGCAAAGAAAGGTGGCTATATTGCTCACTGATTTGTTTTTGTTTTGTTTTTGATGTCAGAAATGTATATTTCTGAATGTGGAGATGTTGCATTGGTTTCACTGGTAAAAATAAATAATTGAAATGGGTATATATTTGTTTTTGTTAAGTTGCCTAATAATTATGCACACCTGATATAGGGTGTTGATGTCATTAGACCACACCCCTTCTCATTACAGAGATGCACATCACCTGATATGCTTCATTGGTAGTAGGCTTTGAGCCTATACAGCTTGGAGTAAGACAACATGCATAAAGAGGATGATGTGGTCAAAATACTCATTTGCCTAATAATTCTGCACTCCCTGTATTCACTTGTTATCAGATCCTTCTGGTTGTCTGGTGTGTTCATCCCCACCAGAGCCTTAAATTGTTTTTAAGGTGTACTTGCCTCTGCTGCTGCCTCCTCTGCACCTGGGTCCTACAACAACACCAAAACCTTACGCTTTTATCAACATTGCTGCTGTTATTGAGCTTTTTGAATAAGATTTGGACACTCAGATGCTGTGACAGTTTGTCCAAGTGACGCCAACAAGGTCATCAAGAGGCAACAGCTAATAAATATGCTCACATGCCACCAAGTGGTCAGCTATGTGAATTGTCATCTGTCAAAATGACAGATGTACTTCAGATTATTTTTTTCACCGTTTAAAAAAAATACAGTAAATGATGGAAAATATTCCAACTGATAGTAGCGGGGCAAATACCAGGGTAAATCGCTACCATCTTAAAACCTGTCATCTCAAAAATATCAGTTCATGAGATTTTATAAACTTTAAACTGTCACCAGCTGCATGTAAGATTCTAGGTAAAAGTGTTACAAACTGAACAGGAAGTGCTCCAGATGGCTAGTGCTGAGGCTAATTTTTAATGCAAATAAAAAGAATTCAATGTAAACTGTTAGTGTAAAGATTTGTGAAATAGTTTAAGAACCATTGTGACAATTTTTAGATTGGAGTTGGTTAAAAATAGAAGCTTTCTACAGGTAAGACATTAATTGTTCATAACTTTTCACAGAAACCCATTTCAAAATATTGGAACAATTTCTTTAATTGTTCGTCGCAGTTGCTGTTATGTACGCTTATTGAGATAAGTTAAAACAAAAGTCCACAGTAACAACCTGAAGGACCATTTCTGCAGCACACACTCTTAAAAGCATCACTGGATACAGAAAGGGAACATTTTTCTGTCAGCATTCTGCCTTTTTTATCATTATATGACTAAACCCTATTTATTCTGTCTGAAAACAAGGTAGAATGTATTTCACTCCACTCAGGGAGGAATTCAAAACTTTCATTGTAAATATGTTTAACATGAAAGCTGGAGCGTTCAGTCTAAACAAGCATCCAGCTGAAACTACAGAGAGAAATAAACCTGCTGAGAATATAAAGAGATTCAACAAGTCAAACGATGAAGAGTGAGCAACTCATCCATTTCCTTTCACTAAGCTTCATTTGTTACATTTGAATTTATTTCAAATGTTTTTTTAAATGACTTTGAAATAAACATTTAAAATAAAAAGACTCAATTATCTTTTGAAAATGTTTTAAATTTGTACAAAACATTTGACAAAAACAACAATCATTGGACCAGGAAACCAAAGTGAAACACACTGTTACAATGGAAAATAATGAACACATTCTCTGGGCCTAAATACTGGAAACAGTTTATAGATTTTTATTAAGGAAACTAACTGAAGTGTTACTTGTTTATTTATTATGTGAGGAAATTAATAGTATTTTATCTGTTGAAGAGGATCTTGTGTATTCATTAAACATTTTACTTTAAATTTAACAAAGAACCTGAAAAAAGGTGTGTATATTCTTATTCGGATGAAATGGACTGCCTACAGGATATAAAGATTAATGCAAGGTTAATTAAAGTCAAATTTCATCATTATGTCTTTACTCATTCTCCATTTGACTCCTGTATTTCTCATTCAGTCATGCTAATCTAAATGAGCCTGCTTGAATATATAAAGAAATACCACAAAAGATTAGTTTTGACCTGAACACTTTCATATTAAATTCTGCAATGTTCTCTTTCATGAAGGAGCCTTTGGCCATATGTAATGTCTGACTATAGACGAATTGTGGTGCCTACTGAAACCTAAACAAAGGCAGGAAAAGCTAAACTAAGCACAAAAAGCATCACTATAATGAGATAATTTAGTTATTTTGACATGTGATTCTGTGTAAAACATAATGTTACAGTTTTGTAGTTGTAGTTGAACTGCCTCAGTTTGGAGAAACAGCTATTATAAACCTTTACACTCTTTAAATATCATATAGAATTTTTTCAAATGTATTTTCCTTCTCCGTTTATGAAAAAATATGAATCTAGATGAATTGCTGAAATACCCTTACCACTAAAAGCACCTGTCCGCAAAGACACATTCAGGCAGAGAGATCAGGTACCCACGCATGATATCTGGTTCCAGTTCTGTGGACTAGTTATGTGCAACTCTTATTATAAAACTTGCTCAAACAAAAAACTGGGTCTGAAAGTTGCGTAAGTCACTTTCTCAGCAAACTTTGGGATTTATAAAAGAAAATGTGACTGAAAAATGTGGTAACTGTATGCAAACTTTGAACCTTGCATAAGTACATTTTGGAGATGGTCAGACTAAATAAAAGTGCGTTCAGTCAATAGAATAACGTGTTTTTAATGAGGCGGTGCGGATTGTAAAAATAGATGCAGTGATGCGGAGCGGTTTGGTGAGGGTCATAAGTTTTAAAATGTGCAGGACCCGTGGGTCACAAAAAAAACCTAACTCGCACATCACTAGCACTGATATAGCTGTGAGAGCTTGTTGAGACACACGCACTGTGCTCGCCAAACGACCCCTGACTATGTACAACTTTGATGTGTCAACACGAAGGCACGAAAAACTGAGTTGCAAAAATGACTCATTGAAAGGTATTTTTAAAAACTGTTTTGTTCACCAAAAACTCAAATTGTTTCAAATGCAAACCCAACAAAAAATCTCAGTTTTACAAGTGTGTGGATGGTGTCTAAAAACTAAAATATCACCAGCAGTAATATTGATCATTTCCTGTGAATCAGAGGTTAAGTTCATTAAAAAGTTATTTTTATTTTTGATCAAGTAACAGCTTTATGCAAAAGTGACACAAAGCTAGTATGAATGCAGTAACTAATATTAGGCCTGTGGGATATCAACTCTATTTATCTCACATTTATACAGCGATCACTGATGGATTCTCCACATTCAGGGGAAAAAAGTCAAAACTGTTTTGTGGCCCCCATGAAACAGCTAAAGTGAATAAAAACCTTCTTTGTTTCATGGCAGAAAAATGAAAAAGACTTTTCCTGATAGAGAAAATAAATTTCATTTTCCTGGAGAAAAATAACATCACCCTACATCACATTCATCTCTGTCAGTAAGGAAAGCAATATGGAATAAATAAATACTGTATATAGAATTTTCATGACAGACAGTCCTTGTAGTGCAGTTATCTGTGCTCGTGTGTCTGTGACTTTGAATGATGAACATGATAAGTCTGCTTAAGTGTGATTGTCTAAGCTACAGGTTGGTAAAAGGAGCGCAGCAGTGTGTGTGTGTGTGTGTGTGTGTGTGTGTGTGTGTGTGTGTGTGTGTGTGTGTGTGTGTGTGTGTGTGTGTGTGTGTGTGTGTGTGTGTGTGTGTGTGTGTGTGTGTGTGTGAGCATTATAGTCCTAAAACAACAAAGTCTGTCTTTAACATCTGCTTTTATGCTACATTGACCTTCACAATGCTTGCAGGAAAACTACAAGCAGCTCAGGGCAGCAGTGATGAGGATGCACACAAATTGGAGCGCCTGTTGTGCCATCAGACTGTGTGCTCACCGGTCCTGTGAAGTCAGGCACTCAACATAAAAAATACTGCAATCTGCTATCTTAAATCTTTACTCTGAGGGGAAAAAGGAAGACTTTTTATCTGTCTCTCTGTTTGTCTGTTATGGCTGAAATGTTGTTAAAGCATTGTTATAATGATTAAAGAGTTTAATAATGAACTGGATTAATAAAAACCACCTGAAGATCATGACAGAACTCCAGTCTCCCAGAAGTCCTCTAGTCCAAACTGTCCCGGCTCTCTGTTCCAGCATCCACCTGACCTGTCAGTGGATCACAAACTTTCTGAGAGAAGGTGAGGCTGGAGAAATCGATGGGGGGTGGAACAGCAGGTCCTCTGGTGTAGACAGAACAACCTTGTCTTTTACAGTTTATGGTAGTTTGATCATTAGAGAGTTCATTGAAAGTACTGAATTATTAGGGTCTTCTAAATATAACAGCATATCGTCTGCATATAAACAAGTTTTATCTGAACCTGTATCTTGTATTCCTTTCATTTTCCTAATTTCTCATATTGATGCTGCATTTGGTTCAATATGACAAAACGTCACAGTGACAGTGTGTGTCCTTAGTTTCTCTGTGAAGTTCGTAAACCGTGATGTGATCCCACTAGATGCGATGGTGGCCCTGTCTGAGGTGTACAGTGTTTGTATTCAGTGAACAAATGGATCAACAAAACTAAATCTTTGTAGTGTGATGATCAAAAAATGACCAATTTATTTTGATCAAATGTGTTTTTCTGTGTCTACAGATATGATTACGGTTTTATTTTGATTTTGCTGGGTGATATTAATTAGTTTAAATAGCTTATTTAGGATAAGCTTTCAGTTTTTTTATTTGAGAGTAAATGGTAAGAAACATTAAATGTAAACCCATTAAATTGTCTTGGTTAAACAGAAACATTTAAATTCTTAAAAACAGATGTATTTCTTGGTTTCTTGCTGCTGTCTTATAGAAACGTGAAGGATTTGACAGATTTATTACTGTTGATTGCTTCTTATTTCATGTGGTCTGTTTTTATCTGCTTGTTTAAAGCAAATCAGCTTTTATCACATCCCACCCACACAGTTCTAATGAAACACATTTTTCTAACCGCTCTCTGTCCTCAGAAGTAGTAACTCCTTATAAACTGACATCAGTATGATTTTTTTTAAACTATTTATGCTCATTTTTTATTTCAGTCACGTAGTTTAAAAGTTCCAGAGAACTTAGTTTAATCAAACCATTTTGTGGCTTTTTTTAAAAATGCAGTACTTCACAAAAACTCTCGAGTCAGACCTCATTTCTTTATACTTTGCTTCCGAGGAGACTGACTTTCTGGTAATCTTTTAAAGTGCTCTCAAGCACAGTTCTCCAGATTTTTTTTCTGAAGGTCTTTCAAAGTTTTGCTTTTGACATTGGCTTTTTTTAACTCATTTTGAGCCCGGTCCTTGTACCTGACCGTTTGGCATATCATGGCATGGTGCGCAGCATGTCCTTCAGAGATCTAAGAAAACTGGACAAGTGGAGGACAAAAGAAAAAGTCACAGGAGTAAAACCCATATACGTACAGCAAAGGAACAATACCTTTTAGTCATATAAAAGATTAGGATACAATCTAAAACGTCTGTCTGATCCAATATATATGTTGATTTATTGGAACATTTTCCTCTGATTGTCTATGACAGATTTTATACTATAAGATGTTTTCATACTTGTGTTTAATTAATTTTAAAAAGTGCCATGTGAACACTGAATAATCATCAGCTTGTAATGGTTAATGGTTTAGGTTTAAACAGTATATGTTCACTAGTCATCCGACTGGAACCTGAACGTTACATCAGAAACAAACAAAGTCCCCCTGGTGGCTGGTTCCAGTATACACTTAAGCCCTGCCCCTCCATGTAACTGTATGGGACATTTCCCTGATTAAAACATTTTAATTAGTAGCGATGGGTAGCTGAGGCCTTGTGAAGCATTTCAGCACTCCTGAAACTCTAATAATACTGTGCCTGTACATTGTTGCTGTGTCGCTCTATACTGACACCTGTTGGATCTTAAACAATATTGCAGGCAACTTAATTGAGACATGCACCGATTCAATGACCTAGTCATATACACATGAAGCTATTGTACTTCCCATTGTATTTTAAATCTTATTCTAAAAATTATTCTTAAAAGATCATAGACATCTTTAGAATATATTGAATGATATTAAATGAAAGTCTTGTGAGTGTGATATTACCAATTTAAATTTCATTGACTCAAGGAGTTTATTATAGAGTTTTATTTTTATTTTAAGTTTATCCAATGCTTTGGCCTTCATTTGAATGTTGTTTTACACAGTTTATCCAGCTTTTGAAAACACACACTCACAGGGCACAGATGAAGCTGGGATACACAAAAAACTGTAAAGACTGGTGGAAACTGTTTGGATATGATTTCTTCCGGTTCCCCAGTATGTTAAAGGATCCTTTGATCTTGAGAGGTTTCCCCCCACCAAGTAGCTGACAGAGCATGCTAACGCTAACAGCTTATTATAAAGTGATTGTCTCATGAATACAGACTATTTAAACAGGAATATTTAATAAAATGTAGCTGCTGCTCCATGCTTGTGTAAATGAAAATGTTATTATATGTGTAATGTAATGTGTCAGATTTATGGACACAATTGGACATAATCATATTTCTCGTCTTCTCAGATTCAGGTACGTGTTAATATGTGACATTAGACTGAACACTCAGTGCACAACTAGGAATCACGCTGCATTCAAGTGGCGCTCGAAATGCAAACCACAGGGCTGTCCTCTCTATAAGATACTATTAGTCCACAATGGAGTGAGTGAGTGAGTGAGTGAGTGAGTGAGTGAGTGAGTGAGTGAGTGAGTGAACATTTTGAACTCTGGCTCAAAAAACAACATGGCAGCATGAAAATGATGACTTCAGTTGGTTCGTAAAGTTAAAGTTACTTGTTTAACTTGAAAGGTTATGATGAAGATGTTTATTACTATTTATAGGTAAGTTTTTTATTTAAAACCTTTCAAGATATAAATCGCAAGGACAAAACAAGTGAAGCAAAAAATTGACGAAAGACAGACTGGACCCTCCTAACACCACTAACAGGAAATGTGGGTGAAATGTTTTGACCAAGGACACGACGAAATGACCCACCTGGAGCGGGGATTGAACCAACAACCCTCTGATTGTAAGATGAATGCTTGAGCTACTGCTGCTCCACACTGTCCTGTCCCACACAACAACCCAAAAACACAAACATGTTTTATTTTGAAAAAGCATGGTTTGCCTTTCTGTCAGCAGTAGAACGGTAGAGCTTTTCCTTTGGTGGATCGTTGTGTTAATACTTTCATGGATTCCTGAGCCATATAATCATTCCTCTAGATTTCCTGCCTTGCAGCATCTTACGTTAATAAAACTCTTATTTAGGACTGAGCTGCCTTGGTCTCTGCGATTGGGTCCTCTACTGACTCTGCAGCACTGCAGCAGCTGCTGATGTAAAATTCAAAGGGTGTCTTCTCACAAATGGACCAGACTTTAGGCAGGACCTTGATACCACAACTCCACCTCTCCGCTACTACTGCAACAATCTGGGAACACGCTGTTTTTGTCTAATGACTGTGTTTCTGGAGGCAACAATCAATGTTTCTGGCTCTTCATTGTAGCCAGTGGACACATAGCACACCAAAGACAAATATTCTTACCCAAAGCCTCTGGTTTTATCTGCTGATTGTGTCTATGTGTTGACCTAATACATTTTATCTTCTCTTTGCATGCTCTTGTGCATATATCAGTTTGTAGAGATGACTTCAGCAGGATGACAGCGAAGACTCCCGCCTTATTATTGTTTCTCTTTTGGGTTGGAGGTCGTGGTGTCCTGGAGGACAGTAGTGCAGCGAGCTGAGGCTGTATACATTCTGCTTTATGTCACAAAGTAATGATGCAGGTTCAAGTCATATTTTACAGTTGAATAAATGATCGATAAACAATAACTTGAATTTTGACAAACAAAAATTTGAATGTACATGTACCTTTTAGTGAGGTAATTATATTTTGAGAAACTGGAGAGGTGGGCTGCTCTGACAGTGATGAAAGGGGCCACCTGGGGGGTGTTTGAGTCAGAAATCACGGCAGGAGACGGGGGAACACAAAGCACCGAGCAACAGAGAAGCTAAAAACGCTGAAGGAACAACATAACACACGACGAGACCGTGGCAGAGATGAGTAAAGAAGAAAAAAAGCCAATATTTCAAATCACAGCGATATTACTTATGAGGTGGCACCGTGTTGTTCTGATATTTCAGCCGTTATGTGCTGGCCACAGATTGCTTCAGGCCAGCAGCCATAAAGCATGTTGAAATACTGTATAGCTCTGCAGTCACAGTGAGGGTACAGGTGTGAAAATTAGCCATTCGATCCAAAGGGGGCCTGTTACCTTGGAAACCAGTTCAGTTCTGTGGACTTCTCCTATACCTGATGTGATGGTTGACTCACTCAAAGGAGAAAGGGATGATGAGGTGAAGGGGAAATGAACAAAGTTTTGAGCCGCTCTCTTCTGCTTTTTAGATTGTAATGTCAAAGAAATGGACTCCGACTCAGAATACGGCGTTTATTTCCTCTTCTGAGCCTTTTATTTTGCAGGCCATCCCGTCGTTCTCCTATTAGCAGCATCACATGAGCAGCAGTCGACTTGTTAGGACTTTCTAGTTGTCAAGTTGTTTCTTTTCTTCTCCTTCTTCCATTCTGTGCAGCTGCTGAGGCAATGTGTTCGTTTTCCTTTCTCATTCTTCCCCCATCACAAAATGGATCAGAAGTGGATGATACTATAGCGCGCTGTCTGTTCCTGCCTGCAGAAGCCCCGGTGGAAGATTACTCATCTGCCTCGGCTCTCCAGACCTCAGGTAGAGGAGCCTTTGTTGCTTTATTTCACAGCGAGCCTGAAGCCCGTAAAGTTCTGACAGTTTTCAGATTTTCCAATCTCATTTAGCAGGTACGCTCATCAAAGAGAGAGCATAATGAACAGAATACAAAATCTGAAAAACAAGGTTTCACACCTGAATGGATTCTCTTTTTTCCCCTTCACAGGATTATAATTATTGTCTTTAATTAGGAGCTGACAAACACGAGGAAAAAGAAGGATGGCAGTCATGATAATCATCCGTAACAACCTACACTCTGCTCTGAAGGTCATTAATGCAGCAAAGTGTTTAAAGTTTGAACTAAAAATTCAGTCAAATTATTTCTGCTCAAATAGATCCCAGAAACACAACGTTTTGGCTTCATCCTAATCAGAACAAATCAGTTTGATGTGCTTTAACTTAAGTTTTTTTTATCTCATTTTTAATGGCTTTGGGCATTTATGTACATATCAAACCGCAGCATCATAACTCCACTGGAGACACGTTTAGCACAGCAAAGCAAACTTTTGATCTTAGAGGGAGGAAAGTTCCTTTAATCCTGATGCAACTGTGCTCAGTGTGTCTCGTCCCAGGGGTTGCCGGTGAGATCAGAGCGACGGAGGGGCCAGCATCATCGGCGCAGCGCCAGAGCTCACTGAATGCTCCGCGCTATGAGACCTCAGCTGTGCCCGGGATCCGTTCTCCTGCCGTCCATCTACGTCCGGTGCAATGAGGTCACTCCAGTCATAAACCTTTCTCTCTCTCAGTCCCCCTCCACCGCTGGAGACGAGTTCAGAATGGGGACGACTCTAGTCTCAGAGTCGTTGTACGAGAAAATGTTTAAACTCTTATCCTGCTTTAGTTTTAGAAAAACTAATTTCAGAATTTACACATCAGCAGATGAAGGGACTCCATGGGAGAAACGGGTACCAATAACAGCTAGAATGTCCTGAAGGAGCCCAGAGATACTTTTATTTAAAGGAGTCGCTAAACTTTCAAGGCGCCTTCAGTGAGCCATTGTGCAGGGAGCCACGAAGCTCTGCAGCACTTTGGTCACGGCTGTAACAGGTTATCACTGGAGATTTTGAGCTTCGGCTGACTCAGCACAAAAGAAAAAAGGGTTAGTACAAGAGGACTGCTCTACAGACACACTGCAGTCTGATGTGATGGCTGCCTTATTACAGGCAGAAAAAATATGAACCAGTTCTGATCAAATAAAAGAGAATAGTTCACCTATTCAAGGCTGGAGTTTCTTATTAATAGACTGTGATGTGAAAAGGTAAATGTATTCCTTGTTCAATCATGATTTAATTGTGATCTTTGGAAAGCTGAGCTCAGTTTCACTATTCACACACAGGCCGGATAATTAAGGCCTGGTAGAATTAAGAAATCCCTTCAATAGAACCTGTCTGACAATGTGAAGTAGGCTAAAAGATCTCAAAAAGCAAGACTTCATGCCCTGTTCTAAAAAATTCAAGAACAAAAAATAACTGGAACAACATCTAAAGTGCTGCAGGCCTCACTTGGTTGAAGTTATTTTCAGAGGTCACAAGAGTGAATCCATGAGAAAGGTCCAGAGTCAGGAAAAACAGCCTTCTTGATGATCATCTTGTCTTTTGGAAAAGTATTCTGTGAACTGACGAGACTAAGTGGAACTTTTTAGAAGGTGTGTGTTCCCTCACATCTAGAACATGTGACATCTCAAGGCCCGCAGTCCGGATCTGGTCTGTTAAGTCATTTACAAAGCCTGCAAATGCTTAATAGGCAAATACTGACCTTTTAAAAATGATGCTTTAGAGCGTACATCAGCTCTGAACTACAACGCCTATGATGCATCGTTATTTTGTGATGACAAACAGCATCCTGCCAGTAGAAGGCATTGTTACCACACTGAATGCAGTGTTTCTACAACAAGCCCAAAAATGTCAACAAAAAATCCCAAAATGTCCAAAAAAAGAAAAGAAACTTTTTCAAAAGAAAATTTGAAGTGTGAATATATACATCTGTGTGTGCTTCAAGGAGAAAAAACTGTGTCTTTTGTGTTGTAAGGCAGTGTCAGTAGTCAATGAGTGCAATACTCAACAGCATTTTCACACAAAACACGGCACTAACAAAGCTAAATTCAGCCTACAGGAAAAGCATAAAATTGTCCTAGGATTTAAAAACAGGCTGTGATTGCAGCAGGATATGTTCACAAATTTACAGCAAAAAAGATGTAGCAGTGAAAGCTAGCTTTATCGTGGGAGAAGAAATCGCCAGAGCTTCAAGTGTTTTACCGAGGGGGCGTTTTTCAAACAGTGAATGTTAAAGGTGGGTGAACAGGTGTGCCCGGAAAAGACAGTCTTTTAAAAATGTCCAATTGTCAAGAAAAACCATTGCAGACCAAGTGAGGGAGCTAGTGGGAATTCTGTCAACCCAGCTGACTGAAGAGGCACGCAGTTATCTGGCCTTTTCATTAGCTGTTGATGAGAGCAGAGACAACAGTGCATCTGTCCATTTTCATAAGAGGCATGAAGGGAGACTTCCCTGTCACAGAAGAGCTCCTGGATGTTTCTGTCATGAATGAGAGAGCATTGAGAAGAGACATTTTCTGCAGTGGAGAAGTCCAATAATGTCCTTAAATTGCCCTGGGAAAAGATGGTGGGAATAACAACAACAGATGTAGATCCTGCAATGTGAAGAGGAAAAACAGGCTTGGTTGGACTAACAAAGAAGAAAATGCAAAAAACAACAAAGTGTCACACACCACTGCACCACTTGGGCAGCAGTAGCTCAGTAGGCAGAGCGTTCGTCTTGCACCCAGAGGGTTGTCAGAGACATCCCTGCTCCAGTTGGGTCACTTTGTCTTTGTGTCCTTGGGCCAGACACTTCCTCCACATTGTTGTTTGGTGGTGGTAGGAGGGTCTGGTGGCTACAATGTAGCTCACTGCCATCAGTGTGTGAATGACTAGTATAAAGCACTTTGTAGTCCATGACTTAGAAAAGCATTATACTACATTAGGTGATTATACATTAAGTGGCATATAATTAAATTGTCAACCCAGAAGCTATGTGTGAAAAGGTTCTGGCACTGGATCATGTAATGACCACAGTCATGAAACAGGTCACTTCATTCAGGCACGAGGCCTGAATCCCCGTCAGCTCCAGGTATTTTTGTAGGATGTGGACTCGGAGCATGGAGATGTACCATACAGAAGTGTAGTGGCTGAGCAAGAGTTCAGTACTCCAACGTTTTTTTGAGCTTTGAGAAGTAATCACTCTGAACTGTTGGATCCAATTTGGCTGTGTGATTTTGTGATGTTTGTTTTGTGACATAACCAAGCATCTCGCCCAGCTGGATCTGCAGTTGCATGAATGCAAGCAGGTCATAACGCAGATGTCTGACACGATTACAGCTTTCCAACGCAAACTTCATCCATGGAAGTCCCAACTGGAACAAGAACAAGACTATCTTGCCAACTTTCCTGCATGTCAGAACATCTTAGCCTCTGTTCCCAGTATTTGTTGATGCTCTCGATTGGCAGAGAAAGTGAGAGGGTTAGTTCATGAGTTTGATTGGTGTTTCTCTGACTTCAGAACACAGCTCTCAGGCTGTGCCAGCTTTGCCAGTCCCTTCACCGATGTTGACAATGTGCCTCATCACCTTCAGATGGAGTTAGTAGAGCTACAAAGTGATAACGGTCTGAGAGAGAAGTTTGAGGAGGCTGCAATAAAGGATTTTTACAGGCTGCTACCCCCTGCTGTGATGCCACATCATGCAGTCTGTGTTCTGTCCATGTTTGGGAGCACTTACCATTATGAACAGATGTTTTCAGTAATGAATCTGAACAAGACAAAGCTCAGATCACGCATCACGGATGACAACCTCCACGCTAATTTAAGGACTGCTACAGCTCAAGACCTGAAACCAGATGTTGATGCACTGACCACAGGATGAGACATCAACCAGAAAAACAAACAGGTAAACATTTTAAAAGAAACCAGAATGATTTAATGAGTGTAACATTCATTGATTGTGTTTGGATTTGGTTTTGTGTTATTTTCAGAACATGATCAGTGGATGGGGATGGGGTGTGAAGGGGTGTCTCAGTTTAACCCAGAACCTGGCCCATATAGTTCTGAACTGAGACAATTATGGTTTTGAGGTAATTATAGTGTAATTATTACCTAGTATGTATAGCAATTTATTAACTTGTGTTGACAAGCATATGTGTTCAGGCAATCAGATTTTTTACTGTAATCAAACTGCCTCTGTTGTGTTATTTGTACCCAAGGCTGTGTGCAGCAGTTTGTTTCTGTATAACGCCTCATCTGTCATCTATGTTCTTAGCAGCTCAGTTTGTCAAGTTCTGCCTCTTAATTTGTGACATTTTGCATTTTTTCAAAATGTTAACCTTTTTTAGATACTTGTACTGATACATATTTGTTGATGTTTGAAAGTATATTTGATTGTGGGCTTCTTAAAGGTGCTATAGGTAATTTGCAAAACAAATGGGCTTAAAATGTTTTTTTCATGCCTTTTAACAATGTTCTAACATAGCATAGCTATAAATATATTGTGACAATTTTAAAAAATGAAAGAAATTAATGAGGTGGTTTCCTCGCAGTCCCTAAAAACCTCAGCCAATCATTTGTTTCAGACCAAAAGCAACTATTTGACAATCCGGCTGTCTGTCTTCCGCACTGCTCGGATCCTCCATTCATGCATGCTGGAGCGTTTTGCAGCAGAACATCCTGGAAGTGAGAGAAGGAGGGAAACAGCCGGCTGTTACTGCTTCAATTTTAGGACAAAATACCAGAGTCCCAAGAAGAAAAACACCTTTTCAGCTAGCACAAAGCAAAAAATGTTTGGATGTAGAACGAGGAAATACCAGGGTGAACATTAGAATAGCGTTTAAATGACTGGTGTTATGCTATCTTTTGTTACTGTGGCAAAACACATGTCCTCCCCCATGTCTGGGGGAGGACATGAAAATTACCGAGTGCAGTTTTGACCTGATATGAGGATTTCTGTTGTCACCCAGAGCAATGTATAATGTTTGTAACTTGACAAAATACCGGTAATCTAATACAAAGACTGGTATTTATGATTATGTCATGGAATAGTTGTGTTCCTGCAGTCTTCCAGTTACAACCAGCCCTTTGAGGTCAGACATGGTGGTGGTAGTGTGATGGTCCGGGGCAGCCATGCTGCTTCAGGACCTGGATGACTTCCTGTAACCGATGAAAGCATGAATTCTACTCTCTTTTAGAGAATCCTGATGTCTGACCTTTGACCTTAAACAGGACAATCATATTGGAAAACCCTCTAATGTGGCTGAGTTAAAACAATTCTGTAAAGAAGAGTAGTACCCAAAATCCCTCCACAGTGACGTGAGAGACTCATTATAAGAATGCTTGATTGCTCTTGTTGCCACCAGGCATTACATACAGGGTCATTCTTTAGTTTTACATAAGATCAGGTGACTTTATCTAATTTCCCTTAATAAATGGAATCATCATTTGAAAACTACATTTTGTATTTACTCAGCTTATTTAAGTGTTTCAAGAAAACAAGAAGCAGAAGAAATCTGTAAGAGGGAAAACTTTTTACAGCATTACAATAAATTATTCTCTTTTGTGTAGGTCAAAGAAGTTTTGTTGTCATTTCAAATCCGTGACACTTTACTTTGCAGTGACAGCAAAAAAAAAAAAGCTGTTCAAAGAAATTAAACAAAATAAAACTTTAAAAAAGCAAAGCCTGCTCTCCTTTCCGCCCACACATCGCTCACTTCTACCTCTACAAGTCAAATTATTCATACGACTAGTTCAAATGTTTGACAGGCTTGATGAGCACCATCCTGTTTTAGCTTTTAGATTTTAAATCCTCTCCTCTGGAACCAGAGCATGACTCAAGAACATGCTTGTCTTTATTATTTAAATGACCTTCTGCGTCATTAGTATGTGGAGACATGGTTCACATTTTAAGCACTCACCTCTGCTCATTAGGCTCACTCATCCAGTAATTACTCACCAGCGGCACTTGTTCTGATCGTGACAAATGCTAAGGACAGATACCGCTGTGTAATCGTTTTCAACTTATCTCTACATGGATACATATCCATGCTCTGATAATTGAGCACACATTTATGGGACTTGGTTCAATCGCTGCGTAACTTTTTAAGGGTTTGTAAAATTAACATCCAACTGTATGAGTGCTTTAGAAGAGATTTTGCTCCTTATCAACCTAATATTTGCCTTTTGAGGTGATAGATGTGTAACTGCAGTATTGGCAAAATATAAGCTCCTTCAATGTAAAAGCAAAAGGGAGCCAAAAGCAAATCAAGGACTTGAGCTGGTTCCTTTTGCTTTATTAAAAACTGAGGTACCGTGCTTTTAAAATAACTTTAGGGTACTTATTGCAACTCAGACTTTACCGCTGTAGATTTATAGCTTGAAAGCTGAAATAACTGACTCCAGGAGCCAAACACATAAAACCCTGCAGGTTCTCAGCTAAAGCTGCATGTATTCATGAGGCTTTTCATTCCACTAGATTAACAAAAAGAGAGGTTAGAGACATGCTGTGCCACTTTTATTAATTTAAACAAATGTATGCACACGCACGAGCCCGTTCGCCACTCCCATATCAAACTGGGAGTGAGTGTACACACTCGGCTAATTCATCACTTTCATCTGAAAATGCTATTTGCATCATAAGTCAGAAGCAAAGAGATGAGAACAACTGCAAACAACAAGTCGTTTTTCTCTAGATGTAACATCACGACACTCTTTGGAGGAGCGGGGGGAAAGAAATTGTGTTATCTGAGGGTCAGATGTGGAGTCTGGACAAAATAAATAATATTCTCTAATCTGCTTATCCATATCCAGTCACTGGATAAGCAGGCTGTAACCCCTGCCACTTCCACCAGCTCCTCCAGTGGGATTCAAGGTGTTTCCAGACCAGCCCTCCAGCTTGTCCTGGGTCAGCTGTAGAGTGGAACACATTTCCTGCAAGGTATCTAAACCAACCACCTCTGTGTGGAGCAGCAGCTCTACAGCAAAATCACCAGTGTTAAATCAACACTAGAGAGGGTCTATATGAGTCCACTGGACAAATCAACCAATATAAACTTAATCTGATCTAAAAGACATGTCTGCAAATCATCTGAGACTCTTGGATAGAAACTTCCAAAATACTAAAAATAGTCTTAATTGCATTTTTACTAATATATTTTATGTAATCAGTAAATGTTACTCCTGTATAAAAGTGTACAACACAAAAAATACCACAAGCTCTTTGTAAAATTCATCTTAGTTCGATTCAGTCCCAGTTTGTGTTTGTTTGTCCTCAGTATTCAGCTTCCTGTAGACTGAAGACTTCAATATGATCTTTCTGTGTGTCCATTGTATCCAACACTTTGTCTTAAAAAGGCCCTGTTTTCTTTTCTTGAAGATCTGAGGTAAAAACTGATTTTTTCACAAAGATTTTACAGAACTGGGATGAACCAATAAAGATCTTTTTAAAGTAGCTTTGTCCAATGAGCTGTGACGTACAGTAAAACAACAAATCATGCTGTCTTTGCTTGAATTTTGTTTGATTTGTGTGTTTTTATTGTATTTGGTTTAAACTTAGGTTTTAAATGTAGCCTGGATGCATCAAAATGCCTCCATTATGTGTTTTTTATACAGAATCCACCTCAAATTTTTCTCAAAAGAGGTGTTTCCATACAAGCACAGTGGATTGGCAGATATACAGGGATGGCACACTTATACATGACAAATTTACATCATGCTGACCCTGCAGCAGTGTCATGTATAAGCAGATGTGGAATGTGTAGCATCTGTGGTCGTATCATTATGGTTTAGAATAAGATGATGTCTACTTGTGCAGACTTTTAACTGCTGTCTGTTAGAAATATCACATTTAGTTTTTAAAGAAATACTTTGTTTTCATAACTACTAAACATATTATGACCTTGGGTTTTGGTGCTTTATTTACTCAGCTATTAGCTGCATCTGGCATTTAAGATCTGGGAACCTAAGAGAGCAGGTCTGTGTGGTGAAACCAGATCTAATTTGGCGATCCATAAATCTTCCCTCCATAAACACTTTTCAGCTAAGCGGAGTTTGACAAAGAGCAAGGTGCAGTCAGCTCCAGGCACAAAATGAAGATTAATTACCAACATGGACATCTGAGCTCATTACACTTAATCTGACAATGTGCTAATAGCGCTCTGATGTGTTTGAATAATATTCCTGATAAGTTCTCTCCTTTCTTGTAGATAGACTGTGGAGGAGGAGCAGGTGGGGGGGGAGTCATTTTGCTAATGAAAGGATCTGCGTTAGTGTCCTTCGGTTGAAGCATCACGCTGCAGTTTTTTTCTCATCAGTGAGGCCGGTAATATGTGGTTCATCAGAGTTCTGGTTTTCTCTTTGCTTGGCTGAATCTTCGCCAGTGGCTCGGCGTCTGCTATTCGCTGATCGCCATTTTTATGCTTCATTTGAAATTTGCAGAAAACCGTGTTACAATTAGGTGTTTTCAGTCTGTCAGCCCAGTGAAAGGTAATTCTGGATGTCCCCTGTGCAGCAGATGATGAGTGAGATTCTAACACACAGACTTAATGAAAGTTGTTGAGGATATTTATTCCCAACAGCTGAGGAATTTCCCTCATTTACTGTAGCGTAATGGCTCCTGTCTCTGGACTTTACTGCTCCTCTTTAGCAGGCAAGGCCAATGTTTATCACCACTAGCCTCATATTTCTGAGTTATCACCTGGGGGCTCCATTTTTATGTGTCTAGTAAAAGTTAGAATGGAATCATAACTGGTTGTTGAGGAGGGCAGTGGTGGGTGGGAACTTCTTATCAAGCAGTCACCTTCATTCATGTGGGATTAGTATCAGCAATATTACAATGACCCCGATATAACAGAGTAGGGAAAAACTCACTAAATGAAACATGGCTTCACATTTGACCCCAAAATTAGAAATAAAGGGAAAATAAAACTGTCTGTTGTATCTTTGAGTTTCTGTAACTGATATAAATGGTGTCCTTTGTCCTTAAAGGGCTAAAACTAGAGAACCATATAAATGTAATATTATGTTTTAATGCAGGGAAAGTTTTATCTTAAATCATTTATGATCATTTTACTGCACTTTACATGAATGTTTTTTAATTTTTTGCACATAACAGTGGGTGTTTTTCTTTTTTAATTCTGTTTTTAAATGCAATAAAATCAGTGTTGTTGTCATCTACTGACCTATGCAAAGATAGGGATTTTGACACCATGCATATGTCAATAATTCCAGTTTGCTCTTAGTAAATGGAAAATACTTCATTTTTAGCCTTTTTCCTATTTAAATGTGTAGGTTAAAGTTCCTAAAATTGCATTAAAGAGTTCCTGTAAATTTAACGGTTATGATCAAGACTGAAGTATATTTCAGTCCTGTATGACGTCAACACTTTCTCCAAACAGAGGCAGAAAATAAAGAAAGTAAATATTTATAACTTTCACACAGAAACACACTTCAAAATAACCAAAAAATGTGTTTGAAAGAATGCTTGACACTGGATTATACAATTTGGCAGCTGACAGATAAAAGGTTTGTTGGCTTTTTATTTTTTCACAGATCTGCCTCCAGGAGAATTAAACCTATAAATCAGACTTTTTTTTTTTTTTTTTTTTGTGCAGTGATAGGAAACAAAAATAATGACCCGACTGCAGCATCAATTAGTAACAAACACGAGGTGGATTCAGGTAACGCTAAGCATGCATTCTGAAGAGACAGCGGAGCTAACAAAACCAAGCCTGAGTGCAGCTTTGTGTGTGTGTGTGTGTGTGTGCGTGCGTGTGTGCGTGCGTGCGTGCGTGTGTGTGTGTGTGTGTGTGACGTGTGCATGTGTGACTGAAAATGAAACTGTAAAATGAATTCTCAAAAGAGTTACAACTGACTGAATTCTGACTGAAAGGAATGAATCTCAAAGCAGAGCTGAAAGTCATATTTTTCTTTTGGGAAATGGGCTGGCAACTTGATGGATTCCACACACACACACACCTACACACACGCGCACACACACACACACACAAGCGATGTCTAAAGAAAACTTCTTCAGGGAACGAAAGGCAGCTGTCATCATGGCGTCAGAGGTAAGAAGCGTGTGATTAAATTCATAGTGTGTTTGTAAGGTTATGGAGACAAGGATGTTAAAGAAAAACACATTTTAAAATATTCCTCTGCTGACCCTCCAGGAAGCTTTCAGGTGTCCTACAAGGATCTGAAGACATTATTTAGATAGTAAACAATATTTTCTCTGTTTCAGCATGTGACTCCCCTGAGTTACACATCTATTGTTCTGTTATAACAAGAATAAAGACATTAAGTCAACAGTTTTTGATAGATAAGGAGTGACTGGAGCCATCTGAAGTTGTTTTTTCACTCTAAGCCTGTAAATATGACGTATTGATGGAGAGAGGAGATGTTTTATTAAAGATCTGTCTCTCAAGCATGAGTGAAATCTGACTAGAACAATATCAGTGTAGTAAATAATCTTTTGAAGACAAAAAGAGAGAGAGAGAGAGAGAGAGAGAGAACCCCCATCTCTTTTCCAATCTCAATCCCTTTTAGAAAAACCTTTCTAGGCACTATAAACCTTCTCTTTGATGGGACAATCACAGACGTTTTATCTCACCGTGCCGCTGCAATTGCGCCGTTACCAGCAAAAGTTATTTTCTCCCTCTGATCTAAACTTCTGTTCAATACAGTATCCATTTAACTACTGCTCGTCCTCTCCTGTGTGTCCTCCTTGTATCCTCTGAACATGAAGAGAATGTGACTTCAGATGCATTGTTGACTCCTCTGGCTCTGAAGTTTCAAATTTCTTGCAGCAGCGAAGGGACGCTCTGCATGGAGAAGTACCGGTGGTACAAAGGGTTTGGTTAATGGATAGGACGACGTGGGGCGGCACAAAGGTGGGAGAGCGACCTGTTGTTCACCGGGAGCAGACTGACAGGAAACAGACTACTAAGTGACACGGTGGGTGTGAGGCTGAGCCTGACCCCTTTATCACGGAACAGCACTGAGCTGCCGAGTCCACGCTGCCACAGCACAAATCAGCCATCCGCCTGGCAGTGAGAGAATAGAATCCAGCGCGGGCTTGAATTCACTCAGCCAGCCAAATGACAGCCTGGTGTGGAGGAAATAACCGCTTTCAGATCAGTATCGCTCATATCAGTCGATAAACACAACGGGTTTTCACCTATGCCATCGAATTTTCTAAAGCGCAGGAGAGAGAGAGCTTTCTGCTGGCTGGCTCGAGATGAGGGTTTTTTTTCGTTGACTGTTGGCAAGCAGCTAACCTGAAGAAAAACAAATCATAACCTAGCACAGTGCCAGATGACAGCTGAATCTCTCAGCCAGGTGTCAGATTACATGAGACTGTCAAGGTGGCAAATAGCCACAAACAAGCACACAGAGTGACAGGAGGGCTCCAAGCTGAGCTAAATAAAAAGAAAAACACCTTTATGTGCTAATTATCTGATGTTAAGCATGGCTGTTGAAGAAAGACTGATGTCCTGTTTCGTTATTCAGATATCAGTGAAAACTAGCCTGACTTTTTCATTTCCTTATTCAGAACGGAGACCAGCGTAGACTGACTCTGAAGTTAATTTGTCCTAAAGCCCATCAGCTCAGAATTTCATCAACTTTCTCTACAGTGACATTAAGGTTAGAATTTCTTCAACCTTTCAGCAAAATGGATTGTTGTTGTTTCATATAAAATACTTGTTTATTGATAATCCATTTCTGTGAACAAGGACCAGCCTCAAACTAGAAAGTCTCTGAAAACAAATGCTTACCGTCCACATATCCCAGATACATCCTTTTGTCATTTTGTACTTTTAAAATATTCTAATCAATAGCAAAATGTCACATTTTTGATGTATAAACTATAAGAATCAAGCTCGACATCAGTGTTGAGGCTGCTGCTAGGGGCTTATTAGGGTCACCATGGTAACAGCACTCATAACAAACTTAATCAGAGAAGCAGACAGAGGCACAGATTAGAAACTACTGTACCTTAAACTGTTACTGTGCATAAACTGAAGGATATGAATACATTCCTGATCTGGTCTGGTCTGGTCTGGTCTGGTCTGGTCTGGTCCGGTCCAGTCCGGTCTGGTCTGGTCTGGTCTGGTCTGGTCTGGTCTGGTCCGGTCCGGTCCGGTCCGGTCTGGTCTGGTGGTCACACATCTAAATGTTTGTGTGTTTGCAGTCTTTATGTAGAGATATGACAAGTTAAAAGGACCCTTTACTTCCAGTTTGGAAGAGAAAAGCATAGACACACTCAGTGCGTTTACATGCAGTCTAGAAAACCGAATTATTGCCTTAAATCGACTTAAGTCGGTTTTTAAAACTGCATGTAAACACGTTAGTCCGGCTGAAGTCGAACTGGATCTAATCGAGCTAAAACACCCAGATAATGCGGTTGTAGCTCGACTTCCTCCTCCATGTAAACAGCTTAGTCGAGCTAATGCTGTCTGGGCGCTCCTCCTCCGAGAGTGACGACACCGCGGAAGTGGGAATACAAACAAATCAGTAGCAGTAAAAGACGATAGCAGCAAAAACAAACGGGCAGCTTGCCAGCGCTGGGTACACGAAGACGCCCGATCAAATTTGTGGCCGATCGAAGCGTTTAGAACAAGAGTTTTTAAACGCTAAGAAAACAACCAACAGAACACCGACAGGAAAGGGCGCATGTCGCCCCCTATCGTAGCGGAGTGGAGCGAACTTCATTTAAGAGTTCGGGTTTCTAACAGACATGTAAACTAGGATAAAGGCTCCCAGTTTATTAACATTAGATCGACCTAGACCGATCTAGCTCGACTTAGATGTGCATGTAAATGCACTGACTGGTAACAATTTCCACATACACAGCAGTGGGATTTTAACAAAGTGTAACCATGGGTTACAGTGAGGGTCGCCTCTCCGGCAGTCAGTGAACGTCTCAGCACACCTGTCTGACATTGCTGGGTGATTACGTAGCTGATAAAGACGGGTGTGTGGGGGCGTGGGGATCAGATGGTTGGAGGTGAACAGAGCTGGTGCACAGTTGCCAAGTTGGATTGTACGGGTTACTGGAGGTCCTGGTGCAGGTTGATGTTCGTGTGAGTACCCATGTTTTGATGGAGCGGGTGCATGGTGGTTTAATGCGCCTAATGTGATTTGGTTTTATTCATTGCAGCCATGCCCCTGCTGCTCAATTTATGCGGGAGGGTCTGCGTTAAAGTGTGTGACTCGCGCCGCGGCACTGACGTTATTGCGTGTGGGTGCAGTCTGAGGATCTCCGGCGCACCGGTCAATTACGGCTCCAGTTTGTTGCTCTTAAAGGAAAGGGCGGGGCGCGAGAGAGCCAAGGCTCTGTGTAGGAGCGCGCTCCCGGTTAGTTGTTTTAGAGGGTTCATTAAGTGCTTTTGGGTTATTTTTCTGAGCTTTAGTTTTGTATTTTCCCTTTTGTTTTGTTGTGTTTTCATTCGTTATTTTTCTTTAAGGCCAGGTTAGTTGAGGGTTATTTTAAACTTATGTTTTAAATTAATTCCAAAATAAAGACAGATGT
>SSNR01000395.1:435843-476688 GCA_006937965.1 Callopanchax toddi
TGCACAACTAGGAATCACGCTGCATTCAAGTGGCGCTCGAAATGCAAACCACAGGGCTGTCCTCTCTATAAGATACTATTAGTCCACAATGGAGTGAGTGAGTGAGTGAGTGAGTGAGTGAGTGAGTGAGTGAGTGAGTGAGTGAGTGAGTGAGTGAGTGAGTGAGTGAGTGAGTGAGTGAGTGAGTGAGTGAGTGAGTGAGTGAGTGAGTGAACATTTTGAACTCTGGCTCAAAAAACAACATGGCAGCATGAAAATGATGACTTCAGTTGGTTCGTAAAGTTAAAGTTACTTGTTTAACTTGAAAGGTTATGATGAAGATGTTTATTACTATTTATAGGTAAGTTTTTTATTTAAAACCTTTCAAGATATAAATCGCAAGGACAAAACAAGTGAAGCAAAAAATTGACGAAAGACAGACTGGACCCTCCTAACACCACTAACAGGAAATGTGGGTGAAATGTTTTGACCAAGGACACGACGAAATGACCCACCTGGAGCGGGGATTGAACCAACAACCCTCTGATTGTAAGATGAATGCTTGAGCTACTGCTGCTCCACACTGTCCTGTCCCACACAACAACCCAAAAACACAAACATGTTTTATTTTGAAAAAGCATGGTTTGCCTTTCTGTCAGCAGTAGAACGGTAGAGCTTTTCCTTTGGTGGATCGTTGTGTTAATACTTTCATGGATTCCTGAGCCATATAATCATTCCTCTAGATTTCCTGCCTTGCAGCATCTTACGTTAATAAAACTCTTATTTAGGACTGAGCTGCCTTGGTCTCTGCGATTGGGTCCTCTACTGACTCTGCAGCACTGCAGCAGCTGCTGATGTAAAATTCAAAGGGTGTCTTCTCACAAATGGACCAGACTTTAGGCAGGACCTTGATACCACAACTCCACCTCTCCGCTACTACTGCAACAATCTGGGAACACGCTGTTTTTGTCTAATGACTGTGTTTCTGGAGGCAACAATCAATGTTTCTGGCTCTTCATTGTAGCCAGTGGACACATAGCACACCAAAGACAAATATTCTTACCCAAAGCCTCTGGTTTTATCTGCTGATTGTGTCTATGTGTTGACCTAATACATTTTATCTTCTCTTTGCATGCTCTTGTGCATATATCAGTTTGTAGAGATGACTTCAGCAGGATGACAGCGAAGACTCCCGCCTTATTATTGTTTCTCTTTTGGGTTGGAGGTCGTGGTGTCCTGGAGGACAGTAGTGCAGCGAGCTGAGGCTGTATACATTCTGCTTTATGTCACAAAGTAATGATGCAGGTTCAAGTCATATTTTACAGTTGAATAAATGATCGATAAACAATAACTTGAATTTTGACAAACAAAAATTTGAATGTACATGTACCTTTTAGTGAGGTAATTATATTTTGAGAAACTGGAGAGGTGGGCTGCTCTGACAGTGATGAAAGGGGCCACCTGGGGGGTGTTTGAGTCAGAAATCACGGCAGGAGACGGGGGAACACAAAGCACCGAGCAACAGAGAAGCTAAAAACGCTGAAGGAACAACATAACACACGACGAGACCGTGGCAGAGATGAGTAAAGAAGAAAAAAAGCCAATATTTCAAATCACAGCGATATTACTTATGAGGTGGCACCGTGTTGTTCTGATATTTCAGCCGTTATGTGCTGGCCACAGATTGCTTCAGGCCAGCAGCCATAAAGCATGTTGAAATACTGTATAGCTCTGCAGTCACAGTGAGGGTACAGGTGTGAAAATTAGCCATTCGATCCAAAGGGGGCCTGTTACCTTGGAAACCAGTTCAGTTCTGTGGACTTCTCCTATACCTGATGTGATGGTTGACTCACTCAAAGGAGAAAGGGATGATGAGGTGAAGGGGAAATGAACAAAGTTTTGAGCCGCTCTCTTCTGCTTTTTAGATTGTAATGTCAAAGAAATGGACTCCGACTCAGAATACGGCGTTTATTTCCTCTTCTGAGCCTTTTATTTTGCAGGCCATCCCGTCGTTCTCCTATTAGCAGCATCACATGAGCAGCAGTCGACTTGTTAGGACTTTCTAGTTGTCAAGTTGTTTCTTTTCTTCTCCTTCTTCCATTCTGTGCAGCTGCTGAGGCAATGTGTTCGTTTTCCTTTCTCATTCTTCCCCCATCACAAAATGGATCAGAAGTGGATGATACTATAGCGCGCTGTCTGTTCCTGCCTGCAGAAGCCCCGGTGGAAGATTACTCATCTGCCTCGGCTCTCCAGACCTCAGGTAGAGGAGCCTTTGTTGCTTTATTTCACAGCGAGCCTGAAGCCCGTAAAGTTCTGACAGTTTTCAGATTTTCCAATCTCATTTAGCAGGTACGCTCATCAAAGAGAGAGCATAATGAACAGAATACAAAATCTGAAAAACAAGGTTTCACACCTGAATGGATTCTCTTTTTTCCCCTTCACAGGATTATAATTATTGTCTTTAATTAGGAGCTGACAAACACGAGGAAAAAGAAGGATGGCAGTCATGATAATCATCCGTAACAACCTACACTCTGCTCTGAAGGTCATTAATGCAGCAAAGTGTTTAAAGTTTGAACTAAAANATTGGGTTTGGGGGAAAACAATGTGGACGGTTTGATAGCTCCTTCTCCACAGGTTACAGTCCTTATGGCTGGGGTGTCGGTTCCGTGTATTTTGGACACAGGGTCTATGGTGTCCACGATCCCAGAGTTTTTCTGGATGGAGCACTTTCAGGATAAGTTGAAGTCATGTCGTTGGCTAGAGTTGAGGGCAGCCAATGGACTAAGTATCCCCTGCTTAGGTTATCTGGAAGTGGATATAGAAGCAGGTGGAAAAGTAATCCCTGGTAGAGGAGTTTTGGTAGTGAAAGATCCCCCGGGTCAGTCTATTGCGTCCTCCGTACCAGGTATTATCGGTATGAACGTAATACAGGAATTTTACGAACAGCTCCAGGATCAGTATGGGACTGATTTGTTTAAGCTACCCTCGGGGGTGGGGGTTCCGGCTCCGTGGTTACCGGCTCTTCAAAGGTGCCAGCAGGCTACCGTACGGGGCTCATTAACCAGTAGAATGTTGGCTAAAGTGCGGGGTCGGGGGCCAGTAGTTATCCCTGCAGGGTCAACTAAGGTTGTAGCTACCACCTGTTCAGCTTTAGCCGGCGTTACTCGGGCTACATTGTGCGAGCCTTTGGGCTATGGTTTCAGCTTACCGGCTGGGTTGGTGGTGCTGCCTTCTTTAGTGGTAGTGGATGGAGGAACCGCATATGTGCCAGTAACAAATGTCGGGGTAGCTCCTGGTACACTAAAGGCTCGTAGTCCAGTGGCCCTAGTGTCCCCGGTGGAGGTTGTTGGTCTACCGCCGGGCTTACAGGAAATTTCCAGCGAGCGAGAGGTGGCTGTGGCTACGGTGCGGTTGCATACAGTCACAACGAGCTCAGTTCAGGATAAGATTTTAGGTCTTGATCTTTCAATGCTAGCTGGGGTTGAACAGGTGAAGGCTCGGGCGCTTCTGATGAAGTATATGTCTGTATTTTCAGCGTTTGATGGGGACCTTGGGTGTACACAGCTTATTTCTCATGACATCCCTCTGATGGATGATACACCTGTGCGTCAGCGCTATAGGCGAATCCCTCCGTCAGAGTATGAGTCAGTTAAGGCTCATATTAATAAGCTATTAGGTGCTCAGGTCATCCGAGAGAGCAGTAGTCCCTATGCCTCCCCCATTGTGGTCGTACGCAAGAAGGACGATGACCTGCGCCTGTGTGTTGACTACAGACAGCTTAACAAAAGGACGAGGAAGGATGCATTTCCTTTACCTCGCATTGAGGAGTCCCTGGATTCATTGGCCGGAGCTCGGTGGTTCACGACCATGGATTTGGCCTGCGGCTATCATCAGGTACCAGTCACGGAGAGTGATAAACCAAAGACGGCCTTCTGCACGCCCTTCGGGTTGTTTGAATTCAACCGGATGCCCTTTGGGCTGTGCAATGCCCCAGGGACATTCCAGAGACTGATGAGTCGTATGCTGGGTGCACAGGATGGACAGTCTCTACTGTTGTATCTGAATGATGTGATTGTCTTTTCATCCACAGTCGATGAGCATCTTGCACGGTTGGAGATTGTGTTGGCCCGGCCGACTACAGCAAGAGGGACTCAAGGTGAAGTTGGAGAAGTGCGAGTTCTTCAGACGGGAGGTGACGTATTTGGGCCACCGCATTTCGGCAGAAGGTGTTGCCACGGACCCCGCTAAGGTCTCTGCAGTGTTAAACTGGCTCCATCCAAAGACAGTCGGGGAGTTACGGTCCTTTCTGGGGTTCGCTAGTTACTATCGACGGTTCGTGGAGGGATTCTCACGACTGGCTGCCCCTCTTCATCGGCTGGTGGCGGAGCTGACGAGTTCTGGTAACAGAAGGGGCAGAGGGGTTTCCCTGAGTGAGGCTTGGACCGATGATTGTGAAAAGAGCTTCCAGGAGTTGAAGGCCCGCCTGGTGAGTGCACCGGTCCTAGCATTTGCTGATTTCTCTCTACCTTTTATCCTTGAGGTGGATGCCAGCCACCAGGGGTTGGGGGCTGTATTGTCACAGGAGCAAGGGGGGAGAGTGAGACTGGTGGCATATGGCAGTCGAAGTCTGTTACCAGCTGAACGGAACTATAGCTCCATGAAACTGGAGATGGCTGCCATGAAGTGGGCTATGGTGGACAAGTTTAAGGATTACCTGTGGGGTAATCGCTGCATTGTCTGGACTGACAACAATCCCTTGTGCCACCTGGAGACTGCAAAGCTGGGAGCGACAGAGCAGCGCTGGGTCGCAGAGCTGTCAGCCTTTGATTATGGTGTAAAGTATCGGCCCGGACGGACTAATCAGAACGCTGATGCTCTCTCCAGACAGCGGCAGTCATCTGTTGTGGGTGAGTCCAGTACATCCTGTTGCTTCTCTGGTGTCCCTGTGCCTGTATCTGTTGCAGACGCCGGTGATGAGTATCTTCAGTTTGAGGCTGTGCAGTCGATGATAACAGTGCTCCCTTCCCGGTGTCCGGCCGATCTGAAGAGGTTACAGGAGTCAGATCCAGCTCTAAAGACTTTCCTGTCTTTTTGGAGTGAGCAGAGGGTGCCGAGTCGTGTCGAGCAGGAGGACCTGCTGCCCCAGGTACGGGGTCTGGTGAGACAATGGGACTGGATTGTGCAGCTGGAAGGACTACTGTTTCGTCGGCTAAAGAGGCCTGATGGAGGAGAGGAAGTCCTCCAGTTACTATTGCCTGAGTGTCTGCAGGAAGAGGTGTTGAAGGAGCTACACCATCACCATGGACATCAGGGTGTGCAGCGCACCACAGAGGTGGTGAGGCAGCGCTGCTACTGGTCAGGCATGGATCGGGACATCAGAGACTGGTGCCAGAACTGTGAGCGTTGTGTGGTTGCAAAGGACACTCAACCCCAAGTCCACGCACCTATGGGTCACCTCCTTGCGTCCGGACCTAACCAAGTGCTGGCAATAGACTTTACTCTGTTGGATCAAGCTCGGGATGGGAGGGAGAATGTGTTGATAATGACTGATGTGTTCTCCAAGTTCACACAGGCTGTTCCTACCCGTGACCAGAAGGCGGCAACTGTGGCGGTGGTGCTGGTTCGGGATTGGTTCTATCGGTTCGGGGTCCCGGAACGGATTCATTCGGACCAGGGTCGCA
The DNA here is from genome assembly GCA_006937965.1 of Callopanchax toddi. NCBI lineage: Eukaryota > Metazoa > Chordata > Actinopteri > Cyprinodontiformes > Nothobranchiidae > Callopanchax > Callopanchax toddi. Next base: position 441,507 of record SSNR01000395.1, read on the forward strand.
ACTTTGAAAGTGCCTTGATCCAGCAGCTGTGCACATTGTATGGAGTCCAGAAGAGTCGCACTACTCCATATAGACCTCAGGGAAATGGACAGTGTGAGCGGTTCAATCGGACCCTGCATAACTTGTTGCGGACCCTTCCGACCGAGGAGAAGCGCCAATGGCCAAGCCATCTTCCTCAATTGGTGTTTAACTATAACGCCACCCCACACCAGTCTACTGGGGAAACACCCCATTTGTTGATGTTTGGCCAGGAGGCCCGGCTGCCAGTTGATTTTTTGCTGGGCAACTTACCACAGTCTGGGGCTGGACGGGAGTGTGAGTGGGTGGAGGAGCACCGGAGGCGGCTGCAGGTGGCTGTGGAGGTTGCTCGGGGGAGAATGGAGAGCTCTGCCAAGCGAAGAAAAGGGAGGCATGATGAGCAGGTCTTGTGTGAGCCATTGGTGGAGGGCCAGAGGGTTCACCTGCGAGGCAGAGGTGTGGGGCGGCGGAAGATCCAGGATGCCTGGGACTCTACTATCTACCAAGTGGTAAAGGCTCCTGCCCCGGGAGGCGTGGTCTACTCTGTCGTCCCTGTGAACGGCCCAGGTCACGTAAGACGAGTCCATCGTACTGCGTTGAAACCTGCTCTCCCTTGTTCTAACCCTCTGTTAAAGGTTGGGCCGTGTGTGTCGCCGGTGGACTCGAGTGAGGATGACTATGAATCTGAGGCTTGGCTGGTGGTTGATGAACCAGTTGCAGAGGAGTTGCCGTCTCGCGCCCCTCCGCTGCCCGGATTGGCTCCCCCCCCTCTGCCAATAGAAGATGTGGTGCCTGGTGGCTCAGGAGTCAGGCCACGGAGGACGACACGAACAACAGCCGGGAAACATTCGAACCCTTATCACCTCCCTGTTTCGGCGCAGTGTCGGGGGGTGAGGGCTGCTGCCTCTCTGGTACCGGTGCCTTGTTGATGTAGGTTCCGGTTGTATTCTGCCCCAGGGTTAGGTTCATGGTAAATCGCTGGGTCATCGATTTTCTTTGGGGGGGGTGTATGTAACCATGGGTTACAGTGAGGGTCGCATCTCCGGCAGTCAGTGAACGTCTCAGCACACCTGTCTGACATTGCTGGGTGATTACGTAGCTGATAAAGACGGGTGTGTGGGGGCGTGGGGATCAGATGGTTGGAGGTGAACAGAGCTGGTGCACAGTTGCCAAGTTGGATTGTACGGGTTACTGGAGGTCCTGGTGCAGGTTGATGTTCGTGTGAGTACCCATGTTTTGATGGAGCGGGTGCATGGTGGTTTAATGCGCCTAATGTGATTTGGTTTTATTCATTGCAGCCATGCCCCTGCTGCTCAATTTATGCGGGAGGGTCTGCGGTCTGAGGATCTCCGTTTGTTGCTCTTAAAGGAAAGGGCGGGGCGCGAGAGAGCCAAGGCTCTGTGTAGGAGCGCGCTCCCGGTTAGTTGTTTTAGAGGGTTCATTAAGTGCTTTTGGGTTATTTTTCTGAGCTTTAGTTTTGTATTTTCCCTTTTGTTTTGTTGTGTTTTCATTCGTTATTTTTCTTTAAGGCCAGGTTAGTTGAGGGTTATTTTAAACTTATGTTTTAAATTAATTCCAAAATAAAGACTGTGTATTTTTCCTACAACTCTGTCTTGGTTCTCTTTTGCGTAACCAGACCTTTTTATGGTCTTAAAGGTATGCAAGCGTGATAAGGGGCCCTTGGCCTTCCCGGTATCACTACATCAGTATCAGACAAAATAACCTGACTGGTTTTCAAATTGTTTCAGGGAACATATCTCTCCAAACCAATCTGGTCCTGTGGGAAAAAGTTTTGTTCCCTAAATCTACTGACAGGTAGTAACTCCTGGTTAGTGATAACTAGTAATGAGTTTCTCACGTCTCTGTGGAGGAGTTTTGTTCCACTCTTCTGTACAGAATTGTTTTAGTTCAGACACACACCTTCAGGTGGAACGGGACACACACCTTCTAGATGGAACGGGACACACACCTTCAGGTGGAACGGGACACACACCTTCCAGGTGGAACGGGACACACACCTTCTAGATGGAACAGGACACACACCTTCCAGATGGAACGGGACACACACCTTCTAGATGGAACGGGACACACACCTTCCAGGTGGAACGGGACACACACCTTCAGATGGAACAGGACACACACCTTCCAGATGGAACGGGACACACACCTTCTAGATGGAACGGGACACACACCTTCAGGTGGAACGGGACACACACCTTCCAGATGGAACGGGACACACACCTTCAGGTGGAACGGGACACACACCTTCAGGTGGAACGGGACACACACCTTCAGGTGGAACGGGACACACACCTTCAGGTGGAACGGGACACACACCTTCCAGAAAGTTCAGCTTTTGTTTCATCAGCTGTCAGAATATTTTCCCAGAAGTCTCTGGGAGCACCAAGATGTTTTTATCTAATGTGAGACTGGTCTTTGTGTTGTTTTATGCCAGGAGCAGTTTTGACCTGTGAACTTTCTCATGGAGGACATTTTTGTCCTGTCTCTTTCTTATTGTTGAATCATGACCTTTGACCTTAACTTTAACCAAGTGCACCCTGCAGGACTTTAGATGTTGTTCTGGGTTCTTTTGAAGGGATTTTAAAATTCTACAGGTCTGGCAGTAATCGGGTCTGGGTGTGACTGCTGGAACTAAACTCAGTTTTCATCTTCACCGACCTGGAGATGATAAATCCCCCCTTTTCCGTTAAAGAACCATGGTCTCAGATTTGGAGGTGCTGATACTCATCTCAGCTGCTTCACACTTGACTGAGGACCTCCCCAGCAAGAGCTGAAGGTCAGAGCCTGATGAAGCTAGGAGGACCACATCATCTGCAAAAGGAAAGCTGAAATTATCCTGCCACCAAACTCGACACCCTGCATCTAGAAATCCTGTCCATAAACGTTATGAACAGAATCGGTGACAAAGGGCAGCCCTGGAGGAGTCCAACCCTCACTGGGAACAAGTCTGTCTTACTGCATGATATGTGGACCAGACTAACTCCTCTGGTACAGGGACTGAATGGCCCTTAAAGAGATACTCCATCAGAAAGTGATTTTTTTTTTGTCTATTGCCAGTATTTGTATTTATGGACGTAGGCATCTTTGAGGCCGCTGCGTCATGTCCTTGTGCCGTTCAGCGAGCCTGATTTATACTTCTCCGACAGCACGTTTGCGCTCAGACGCACACGTATTGACGGAGACGTTTTTGATTTTTACTTCTCCGTCAGTGTTGTGAAGCAATTCCCCACCAGGACAGCAGAGGGCGCATAACTTTTCTGCAGTAATGCCTCCGGTCGACCAAAGTTTGTTTACTTCAGCTCAGTAATGGCCGACAGAGAGCGAATTTTGATTGAGTTTGAACAGATTGATCTCGAAGAACAAACAATGTTGTTAAAAAGAATTAAACAGAAGTGAGGAGACAGCGGCGTCTGTTGAATGTCTGTCCGTCCGTTCAGTGAGGACGAGGCAGACGACGAGCGAAAATGTCGCTCTTGTTTAACCCTTTAGGGACACTGATGGATGATATAAATGTTCGTACTTCGTCTGCCAGACGGTTCTCGAGCTGATCCATATCTGCTTCCGTGAGATTCTACTCTGTTGATAGCGGCATGAAGCCGGAAATGATCACGGGGTGTTGAGCCGACCAATCACAGGCATGCGTTGTCCGTCGCTTTCGACGCATAGTTAGAATTTTGGGCATGTCTCCGTCAGCCTCTGCGAGCATGTCGTAGAGAGCTTGCGTCGACGCATAATGGCGTTGCGTGTCTCCGTAACGATGCAGACGGAGAAGTATAAATCAGGCTTAGCTGTTCTTTGTCATAAAGTAGTCCCGAGTCTAAAATAGTTCCTGTAATTCCTTCGTGTTACTTTTTATTTTCACTTGCAGTCGATATGTTTACTGAGATCACTAAGCAGAATTAGTATCACTAGTATCACTACTGAGTGAGTTTTAAGGACTTTTTTTCTCACAATGCTAGTTGTTACCATTCACTTACAGTGTTTTATGCTAAGCTAAAGCTAAAGGAGTACTGGCGGATCAAAAATAATGACTGGGCAGTTTACAAATTGTTTTTGCCCACTGATCTAACTATGAGGAATATGGCAATAGACAAAAAATCACTTTCATGTGGAGTATCCCTTTAACAAAAAACCATCCACCTCATACTCCTGGAGCGCCCCCCACAGGGTGCCCCTGGGGACATGGTTATAACCCTTCTCCAAATCCACAAAACACATGTGGATTGGTTGGAATAACTGCCATGAAGTCAGGGGCTAATACAGTACTTTGAGGCACTGTATATGTTTTTAAGATCAGATCAATTTAAGTGCATGTGAAGAACAACACATGACATCAGCAAAACACGATCCTGTTCTACCAGATCAGAGCAGGCAATGCTCAGAGAAACAATGAAATTCACAAGAGCTCCATCACAGGCCTCAGTTAGCAGGTTAAAGGTTAAAGTTCATGAGAGGATAAATGGAAGCGTTGTCATTAGAAAGCCTCTTCTCTCAATAGAACATGGCAGCATGACGGTTTGATAAGCTTCATCTGAATGAACCACAAGAAGTCTGGAACAGCTCATACCAGCTGTCAGCGTGGTAGTGGGGTGGGATGATTTGTGCTCCTCACAGTCAGTGAGTCGGTCGACCATGAATTCCTCTGTAAACCAGAGTGTTCTAGAATCATCTGTCATAAAACAGAACCATGATGATCCATGCACCAGCAGCAGAATGACTGAAAAACAAAAGAATGAAGGTTCTGCAATAATCCAAAGTCCAGAGCTCAGCCTGATGGAGATGCTGAGACCTTCAGAGAAACAAATGTCTGCAAACCTTAAAGAAATGAACAACAGGGGTTCTACAAGCTGATGGATGAATGGATAGACTGACTCTGTTATATAACTTTTTGACAAACTATAGATTGTTTTTTAAATAATGTTCCATTTCATCAAAATAAGCATCAGGTCACATTTGAAAAAGCTCTAGTCTTTTAAATAGATTCTGTTTATTTAGCAGAGGTTTTAATCCAAAGAGACTAAAACCAACCTAACAGTTGTTTTTTTTTTGGTTTGAGGGATGAAACCAGAGTTCCCAGAGGAAACCCACACATGCAAAAGGCCACAGCCGGGAATCGAACCTGCGACCTTGCAGTGCTACAGACCTCGTCGCCACCATGCAGCCATATTTTGTGTTGTTTTCTGTTGTGCGTACCTTGGCCCTGGTCTGTGGGTCCTGGATGTGGTTTTCCTCCTCGTTGCTCTCCTCATGGCGATGCCTGCTCTCTAATGATAAGCCCGTCTCGTAGGTCAGCTGCTCAGTGAAACTCCTGTGACGTCCATCGATGGGCAGCTGTTCGCTATAGACAACACGCTGCTAGTTTAACATGTAGCTACTGATAAATGTACTTTATTTTAGCTTCATGTATTTTGTAGTCTACCCTGTGAATAACATATTTTTATGATCTATCAATTCACGTACACCAAGTCATTTACATGTAAGGGCCTCAAGTTGTAGATACCCGTGTAATTTGTTGTAGAGCAGGTGGAGTGTCCATGTTAAATCTGACCTTAAGGCCACAGAGGAGCTGGTAAGTTGATTTTTGTGGTTAATGTGGTGGACAGGTCTTCCTTCTCCTGCCTCTAACTGCATATTGTGGAGCTTGATGAAGGTGTTTATCGGTTAGTGATCATTCTTGATGCAGAGCTGTCCTCTAAGTGCTCACATTCCTCCAGATTATTTGAATAGTTCCGTACTATCAGTGGGAGAATCTGCAGATCCCTTACTATTTTTTAGAAAGTTGATTTTATGTCTTTGAATATTCTGGGAAATCCTCTGCCTGTTGTCACTTTTTAAAGACTCATCTTTTACAAATACTTCATTAAAAACTGAATCAGTTCAGCAGCTGAAATTAGCTTTTTAAAAATACCATCATAATTTTCATGTCATAATATCTAAATAAATATTTTTGTAATATTTTGCGGAATTTGCATATGGATATTTAAATAAATTGATACTCTGCAAGCAGAAATACCTAAACGCCCTCTAGTGGCTGCAGTTTGTTCTAAGCCTATCAGATATCCTGATATTTGTATTTTTTTTTTTTGTTGTTTTTTTATATAGCGGTCCACCTTCAGGCCCAAACCCAGCTCTACACATGACTGGATGGGTCCCCCAAACCCCCTGTCCAACCTGCGTCCCATCGTGTACCACGTCCCTGAGAATGAGTCTGATCTGGAGAAGCGGCTGAGGATCCTGAGGCAGGAGACCGAGGACTGGAACCATGATTTTTGGACCAAACAGAACATCAGCTTTAGCAAGGTACAAATGAATCTCAGGGATTTTAGTTGTTTTTATGAAGTCACATTTGGTTTTTGCCACAGTAAAGTTTAATTTAACAGCTTTGTTTTAAGGAAAATCCTGGTTTGTGATTCAATGTAAGACCTTACTTTGACCAGCAGAGGGCAACAAAGCCCAAAGGTCTGAAGCACCAGGCACCACAGAAAAGCTCAGAGAAATAGATTTACATCCTGAAGGAAATTGGAACTTTGTGTTAAATTTGAAATGATTTGGTAGGTATAGCATGAGTCCTCATGAGGACAAATGTTCTTTTTACAAAAATATGACTTTTTACAGGTGCTTGAAATCCTTGAAAATGTATTTTTAAAGTTTTTATGATGCTTTAATTTTTAATAAAGTGCTTAAAATTATAATTAACATTACACAATAGCATCCATGAGACAAGCATGTGAAATCATGGTTTTATGCGTATTCAGCATGTACAGTGATGTGTAAATCATCACCAGGGTAGAAACCCACCCTGAAAAGTGCTTGAGTTCGATTCAGGAAATGCGTTAGAACCCTGAACCTATTTAATCTAAAGGCGTAATACATGTTGTTAGATGTTGTCATTAATAATTGGTGAATTTTCCTAAGACAGCATAAAAAATATATCTCTGCAGGAGAAAGAAGCTTTCATCATTTCACAGCTGAAGGCCAAAGGTTTGACTCTGCGCGACAAGGACGGTGAGGCTTTTTATACCTACGTTCTGTTGTAATCTTTTGTCAAACAAACCATCTAAAGAACCTCCAGATGGAGTGTCTGGGAGAACTGAACTGTAATCTGGATTGTGATGTGGTTGTTCTGAATGCACTTTGTGTTTTTGTGCTTCGTTCAGGAAGGCGGCGGTCCCTGAACACTGAGGAGATGGCTCTGTTTTACAAAAGCTTCTTGGATAAAAACAGAAGTCGACATGTGAATTACAACAAGTGAGTTGTTTTTCAGTCTTGTGTCTCTGGTGGTGCTGATGCTGCTGGGTGTGTGCACCTCCCACTGTGGCTTTTCTCACCAACAGTGAGCATCTCCAGCTCTGGGGAGCTTTTCTCTAAACGAGCTGCTTTTTGTGTGTCTGAGTCAAACACTGGGTTTTTATTCTCAGTGTTGTGGGAGTTTCAGTGAACCAATAAAAAACAGTGATCTCATGTTATCAGTGAGTGTTTAGGTTTTATTAAGGTAAACATTTCATCTGTGACCTTAAAGTGACATGTTTGTCCTCCCATATCCAGGGAATGGTACCGGCGTAACGTCACCATCACGGTGCTCATGGCCAGAGTGGCTCTCACCAGCATGTGGAGGAGTTTTACTGAGAGGCAGCACAGCAAGAAAGGCTCTCCTAACACGTGACCATAGATTCACTCATCATCCTGTCAAGTGATTTCTTGTAATATCTACTGTCGAGGTTTGTGTGTGTGACTTTATTGACACAATTAGAATATTTCTAAATGAAACCTAACAAATAGGAAGCTGCAGAGGCATCCCCAAAGGTTTTCAAAGGGGGTGGCCAGACGGGGGCCACTCATGACCTTTGGGTGGCACCAAAATCAAAATCCATCCCAGAACTTCAGATTTATTTATGCTGTTGTCATGTTGTAAAATCCTGTGATATGCAGGGTTCTTAAAGGGGCTCAGAATCTGTGACAATTCTTGTTTTTCCAAGGTTTTGAAAGTGCTTGGAACTCTTAAAAAAGTACCTGAAGTTGCTTAAAACTGTAAGTTAAATTGGTTATAGAACAATAACATTTAGTTTTATGGGACAAACTAAGTGAATCACCAGTGTTGGGGGTGGAAAATGTTGAAATCTCATCTTGAAAGTTCTTGAAAATAGCTTGAAGTTGAGCAGAACTTGATTTTGGTGCAAGAACCTTGAATGTGAGAGTTAAGGAATTTCATTCTGATAAAGGCCTAAATTGTTTTGTTTTTTTAATTGTATTTTAAAGAAGTCCTTCAAGCTTAGAAAGACAAAAAATGGACAGAAGCCAAAATAAATAAATATTGCAACTCACTGATGTTTGTCCTCTTTTAAAATCCTATTTCATAACCACTATTCTGCATGGATGAGGCCTACATAGACTGTTTTTATGTTTCTTATCATCAAATCTGTAATCTAGAAAGTGGAGATTGTAAGGATCTATCATGTCTCCTATAATATAGATATTATTTTAGCATGCATGATTTTAAAGGGAGTTGCATATTGTGATATAAAATATGACATCATAACACTTTGATGTTCCCTGAACAGTCATTTATTGTGATGTAATGTGCAGAGAGAGGGGTTTATAGATTCATGCTCTCATTTTTCACAATAGAAAATAAAAGATGGACATGAGCTTTTTATACTTTTTTTAACATCTTCCTAGAAGTCCTTTGTTGAAGATACAGAATTAAACAACAGAGCAGAACAAAGACAGACAGCAGACTGGCTGATTGTTGAACCCCGGATCGAAGAGGAGCTTTTGGTCGTGAGTCTTCACCCTTGCATCCAGCAGAGACGCTGCTCCTTCAAATCAGGATTTTGATTTTTAAAAGTGAGGTGTGGGTCTTTGCCTCAAGTGGAGTTGACATATCTTTGTGTCTTATTCATCCTGGACACACGCTTCAATGAAAAGATCTTCTATAGGGGCTGGGCGCCGCCTTAGACATGAGGTGAGGAGCTCGGCATACAGCTGCTGCTGCTCCTCCTCATCACAAGGAGTCACCTGAGGTGATTCAGGCATCTGATCAGGATGCCAGCTGTTTGCCTCCCTCTGGAGGTTTTCCAGGGACGTGCCACTGGGAGGACACCCTGGAGCTGACCCAGAACTTGCTGGGGGGAATTATTTATCCTCGCTGGCCTTGGAATGTCATGGGACCTGACCTCCCAGGAGGAGCTGGACAGTAACTGGGAATGCTTTTTTCCTTTAATAAATTAAATAATTTTAAAAATGCACTTTATATTTACTCAGATTATCTTTGATACTGAAATCTTCTGATTGAAAAAAATTTCAGAGTGGTGAGCCAGCCAAAACAGAAGATATCTGTAAGGGGGCAACTTTTTACAGCTGTATTTAAACAGAAACGTGATGTCATTATTGGGCAAATTTGACAAGATTTTACACCCAATGAATTTCTGACACTGGGGTCACATCCTCCTGTCTGTCTGTCTGTCTGTCTGTCTGTCTGTCTGTCTGTCAGGTCATTTCTCTGCAATTTGTTCTGAATTCTGAATAATTTGCGACAAAATGCAAAGCCTGGATTTTTCCACCTTTTCAACATCCAACGTCTGATGCAGATTTATTTTGAAGATAGCCTAATTTAAGCTATTTAAGATAACTGAAGTCTTTATTAGATGCATCATGCTTCACTCCCCTCTGAGTCTCTGGACTCCAGATTGTTGAGAATAAATCTGGAGCTGATTTGCGTCGCAGCTTCCCCTCCGGGCAGGATGACATCAGTGCAGTCCGGGAGGAGGAACTCCATTTCACTCTCAGGACAGAAGCTGTCACTTCCAGGACCCAACGGGGTTTATCTCCAGGAATAAACGGGGTTTATCCGGGTTTCTATCCGGTTCGTTTACCGATGGAAGCAGCGGCGAACAAGAGACACCTGAAGGGCTCAGACTAAAGCCTGGACCACATTATTCAGCGGATGATGCAGTGAAGTCTCCGGGAGCCGGCGGAGACGCACGCGGAGGAAATTCTGTTCCTAACGCCGTCTGTTCTTCACACACACCCGGTCGCCTTGTCGCCAGAAGGATCGGTAGCTTTAATCTGTAAGAAATCCAAGAGGACCGCCTCAGTCCAGCAACATTAGCAACGAATGTCCGAGGGAACGGTGAGAATGGCTATGTGTACTTCCTGGGCTGCAGTCATTAGCTGATATCAACATTTCTGTTTATATATGTTCTGTCATTAGCCTTTTAAATGATTATATATTCAGAAATCAAGTATTCAAATAGACGAAATGATAACAAAATGGACAGCCTTTATTTAATGAACTACATGACTGTAATTTGGTCCATGTTTATGTTGACGTCAGGAATTAGACGTCGCCGCTAAGTGCTAGCTCCTCCGAGCTAGCCTGTGGTTTGACAGGAACGTAAAGGCTAACTAGTTGTTCTGGTTAATCCACTTGAGGGCACACCATTTAAACAAAAGCAGGTGGAAGAATGGAGGGCAGGGACCGGACTGGGACAAGCAGGGAACCTCTGCAGACCTGTCATGTGATTGTCTCATTGAAATTCATAAGCTGAGACGCGTTGAGCTCCTGAGAGACAAGAGGACCTCAGTGTGGGGCTCACAGCTGGCTAACAAACACTGGAGGTTTCCGGGTCACAGTTTACAGTGCCTGCTGTAAGTACTAAAGAGAAATACTAAAATACGCCAGTGATTCTGCAGCATGTTAAATTAATCCCTACCAAAGCAGGGGCGGATCTAGACAGTTTCTTTAATATTGGGGTTCCAACAGGGGGCTGGGCTTATTGTCACAGCAGGTAAAGTTTATTCAGGGTATTTGTCTATAAAACACATAAATTACACAAATTAACACTTAACCCTGTGTTATTTGTCACCAGGTCTCTCAATAATGTCCAATGTTATTTTGATCACAATATCAACTGACTGACTGAATATTATTATTGTTAGACTAATTATTAGGAGGTTGTGGAGGCTGGACTGAGAATTATTTTAATTATTATTTATCTTATTTTAGTAATTAGTAGTTGTCTAGTAGTTTACTTTTAGTAGCTTCAGTGCTGTATGTAATGTCACGTGGCTGTTAACTAACAAATGTCCTTAAAATGGGTAGAACTAAGCTGGATACACAAAGTTTAGCCAACTTTATTCATTACTTGGTTTAAAATTACTGGTTTACTTGGTTTAATATTATTATATTAATATATAAGTACTATTATTCAATTAAATAAACAACCTCCACAGCAGTTTTAAGTCTTTTTGAGTGATTAGGCTATGGAGCTGCAGCACCTGGTGATGATGTAGCATACTCAGCCGGATGATGAACATGTAAATGCTGATACAAGTTTATCATATACATCTGCAAAAGTGACAAACTGATTTGTTTAATTCTGTGGTTCACCACTTTCATCCAGTTTAAATCTAAATTCATCCTAAGTAGTGAACTTTGTGTTGTTGTTTTTTGGCACCTCCATTTTTTGGACTTTTGTGTTCTAAATTGGCAAATCAGTTCGTGCATGATGATGACATTCTCTCATAAATGTCAAAATGTCACCTATGCGATTATAATGCTCATTTGTTGGATTTGTTGAATATCGTTTGGAGAAAATGTCACATATCACCCAACCGTAGAACCTACCGTCATCGATTATCTCTTTTTTGGTCGCCTCTTGTTCTTCCTCTGAGTTATTATGAAACACCGCAGATTTTACAGTTAGCTGCCTTTGTGTGTCCCCTGGCCCAGTTAAGATTTCTACACCAACTTAAGCATATCACCCACTGCCTTTCATCAGTCTTAAACAAACATCATGTTAGGGAATTTTGAAAGTTTTTTACATAAAATCTTGAAATGTTAGGTGCTTCTTGACATGATCTGTTAGCTCTTGGACTTTGTGAATCTCAGCTACCACAATTATATCATAGCTCAGTGTCTGTAAAACTGACTGAGCCGTAGCCATGTTTGTGTTCCCTGAAATCAATTAGCTGTGGTCGCCATTTTGAGTTGGGATTACTATAAACGTTAATCAGTACCTGTGCGTGTAATGATTGCTTTCAGAAAATTTCAATAAAATCCATCCATTAGATGTTTTGCTAACAGATAAACAAACACACTCATACACTCGGACAAAAACATTATTACCCATGCGTTTCCGTTCAGCTACAAACGATAAAGTTGTCCTGTGTTTGTAAAATCTGATTTTTCAATACCTGATCGCTAAATAATATAATCCTGCTCACCTGCTACCCTAACCCATTTCTATTAGCAGCGTTCCTAATCATACTCTGTTCATGAAAATGAATTTCAAACTGTAACAGCAACAGTAGTCGCAGTCATTTGATTTTTGAATCAGAACAGGAAGAAAGGCTTGTCACTTTCACTTCTGTTTTACAAAATGTTTGATGGCATTGCTGAGTCTGACTCTGGTTTGGGTTCCAGTGGTTAAACATGACTGACTGCTGAATGAAAATTAAACGCTACGTTTGATGTAGAAATCGTTAGAAACATAATTTTTTGCTGTCTGACCTCACCTGTCTAACACTTTTGGAGTCACTGAAGATTCAGTTAAAAATTCAAGTTTAAAAGCTTCATCTGATTGTAATAAAATGTTAGTTTAATTTTATGAACAGTTCTTTGTTGGATTGAATTAATGTCACAACTAATCCACCCCTCCACAATCCTTTCACCTGGAGCTGCTCGCCCCCTCCCTCTTGGATGCCGTGTCAGCTTCCTGCTTCCTGCTTGGCTGATAGGCTGCTGGCTGGTTGCTGAGTCACATGGAGCGATTGGAGCTGCAGCCTTTCCTCAGTCAGCCTCGCTTGTTCAGACCAGATTTCAGTTTGTGGTTATCTCTTCTTCATTTGAACTAAAATGTGAAATCAGGACAGGTTTGCTGCCTTCACCTAAAGCTGCTTTTACAATAAGGTGGGCCTTTTGGTTGGTTGGACCATCAAGGAGAAGAAAAATGTTAGTCCAGTCAGTCACACCCAGGAGTTTTATTTCAGTAAATTGACTCAAGCTGTAAAACGTAGTGTTTTTGTAGTGATTCAGCTTGATGTAGAGCGATGTGTTGGCAGAGATGTAATACCGGTACTCAGTTGACTTTAAGTTCTGCTGAAGAACTCTGTCATAATCCTCTTAAGAGAGAGTGTGTGTGTGTGTGTGTGTGTGTGTGTGTGTGTGTGTGTGTGTGTGTGTGTGTGTGTGTGTGTGTGTGTGTGTGTGTGTGTGTGTGTGTGTGTGTGTGTGTGTGTGTGTGTGTGTGTGTGTGTGTGTGTGTGTGTGTGTGTGTGTGTGTGTGTGTGTGTGTGTGTGTGTGTGTGTGTGTGTGAGAGAGAGAGAGAGAGAGAGAGAGAGAGAGAGAGAGAGAGAGAGAGAGAGAGAGAGAGATTTGGTTTAACAGCTTTAGTTTGTCTCCAGGAAGCTGATGGTTAGAAATGAGACTTGAGTTGTTGAAGTTTATCTGTCAGCATCTGTAAGCTGATCTCAGAACCATCAGCAGAGCATGCAGCAACCTTAGGACAATACCTCACCCGGCTGTGACTGTTGGTGGCACAAAACTGCAAGAGATTATGCTAAAGTTGAGTTTGAGTCCAAATGAATTAATACAGTAGTTCTATGTATTGGCCAGGTCTGCTGGGGATTTCTTTGCACTTTCTGACTCATTGATTGAGAAGGTTTCCAAATGCCCACGACAAATCTGTGACCATTTTGAGAGAAAATGTAACATCTTAAGTTCATCTATGTCTTAAGTTAGCACTAGCACAGATAGCACTGGGTATCCCATATACCTCCAGCCTATGGATGAAAGATTTCTTAACAGAAGTTATGGTGGGCTCCCACATCTCCTGGGCTATCAACACTAGCACCAGTTCTCTTCAGGGCTGTGTGCTGAGCCCGCTGTTCTTTACGCTGTACACACAACTGTTTCCCCATCCACCACAGCAACGCTATTATTAAATTTGCAGATGATACCACTGTGGTGGGGCTCATCTCGGGGGAGGATGAATCTACCTAATAGGGACAAAGTAAAAAGACTGACGGCATGGTGCACCAATAAAAACCTGCACCTGAACACGCCAGAGAATATGTTGTGCGTTACAGGAAAAAGAAAACGGACATCAAGCCACTCTACATCAGAGGGGACTGTATGTAGAGGGTGCTGGACTTCTGTATTACAGCAGACCTGACCTGGGGTGTGAATACAGCAGAGTTGTTGACGATGGTTCAGCAGAAACTTTATTTTCTGAGAGTCCTCAGGAAAAATAACATCCCCCAGAAACTGCTGGTGTCCTTCCATCCCTGCTCTATGGAAAGCATCCTGTTCTTCTGCCTCTGTGTGGTTTTCCAGCTGCACAACAGTGCAGAGGAAAACACTTCAGCAGATAGTAAAGTCTGACCAGGACTTTTTTCTTCATGTGCAATATTGTTTTAGACAAAATTACTGTGTGTTTAACATTTTATATTTGTTTTTACTTTTTATATTTCTGTGTTTCTTGGGCTCAATACATCTGCACCTACTTTCGTTAAACAATAAATAAATTCCTGCAACACAAAAGCAAGGCCCTGTGACTCACATGAGGAAGTTGAAAACCCTCACAAACGTTGAGATATTTTGGAGAGTCTACTCATTGAATCTGTTCATAATTTGTCTCAAGCGGTTGCAGCCCAGTGAGATACTGGTCTGTGGTTTGCTCTAAACTTTTCATCCCAGTTGAGCCAAAGTCCTTCTTTTCCTTGTAAGTGATTTCAAGTGATCTTCAAGCTCCAGTTTTTATGCTGCATCTTGCTGCTGTTGTAGGTTACTTACTGAGAATCTTGAAATAGGTGTTTCAGTCTGTGCCTGGCTCAAAGGCACCATCTGCATTTTATTTATTTATTTTAACCTGAACTCACCGTATCTCCTGAAGAAGCTCCTGTCATACACACATGATGTTTAGCCTAATGTTGTTTCTCACTCACAGCCTAGTACTGATAAAGAAGTTAATTTATCTGACAATAGGAAGATAAATGTTACCAACTGTGTCCCAACTTTTTTTTTGTTTTGCTATTAAAATCTGCAGGATGCGTGAGGACATGTCCACAATGGTATGTGTGAAGGAGGAGGAGGACCCAGGGGAGAAACTGTCGCAGGATGAGATCATCTCTCGAACAAAGCAGGTGATCCAGGGCCTGGAAACCCTGAAGCAAGAACACCACTCCATCCTGGAAGGCCTGCTAGGCACACTTCGCTGCCTGAAGCAGGATGAGGAGGGAGACCTGGTGGAGGAGAAGTCGCACATGATCCGCAAGTCCCTGGAGATGCTGGAACTTGGGCTGAGTGAGGCTCAGGTATGTAGATAAATACATCACAGCAGGGATGAATATACATCATGGGTTAGATTCAGTGGCTTCCAAAATATAATGTTCATCTTAGACTGATGGAAAGAGAGTGAATCTTCATAACGACATCATTTTAAAAAGGTTTTACAGCCCAGAACTTATTTGTTAAAGATCTGCTGTCCGCATCGTTGCTCCCTTCATCAACACTGAGTAACGGATGAGTTGGTGTTGATCTTTAAGGCTCCCATCTCCATGTCCCAGCAGACTTTGTTTCATTAATATACAATGCACACTGGACAGACTCTATACTGCCAGGTTGATTAGTTTTTTCTTCACTGAGGAGGAAAGTTTTTCTAAAACGTCTCTGTGTTGAAAACCCCTTACCCATTTACATCCCTACCAGCCTTTTACCTCAGACCATAGCTGTGTTTGAAATGTTCACTCACTGCATGGTGTTCACTAAACCAAGGAGAGGGAACAGCCTGTGTTTTACACTTCCAACAGCTCCTGAGCGTCAAGTGTTTCAGTTTGGTGTCTCATAAATACATGGGGTCAGTGGTTACCTGAATCTGAGCTGATGGACGGCATCATTTAGCTGCTTTAGATGGGAAATATAATTACCACCATTAGTCTCCATAACACTGATGTTATATTTATTCACACATATTAGTGATTACTGGTTACACTACTTCGTTGAAACGTATTCACTGACATCAGCATGGAGCAGCAGCTGCAGCACCACCTTCAACATTCAGACATTATGAATGAATCTCATTCAGAACAAGAGGTTAACAGACAGTTATCAAACAGATGGTTTTACAGCTGTAATGGTTGGAAGTCATTAAAATCCAGCCGCTCTATGTTACAATGGTTGAAATATGTCTGGAGTTTTACTTTGTCATTTTTACCACCTTTACTGTTTAGTCCTAACAACAACGGTTTTAAACTACTTTCACTTTTCTTCTCAAGTCCAAAGAGACACTTTACAGCTCGGAGACTAGAAAATGATCAGCAACTTATGTTCACTACTGTTTTGGACCAGATGATGAGTTTTTAGTGCCCTAGATAAAATCTGATAAAATAGAGCAAAATGATAACCGAGGTGGTGAACAAGATGAATAGAAAAATAGAACGGGTAGAATTTAAACACCACAACAAAACGGCCGCCTCACTATAAAGTTACAGAGGGAACATTTAGAACTCGTATATTAGGTAGATGTTTTTGCCCAAGTTGCCTCACTGTAACATTGAAGTGTACATTTTCAGTTTCTGAAGGAGAGTGCACGTTTAGCTGTTTTAGTTCTCATTGAAGTAGGAATTAAATGATGCTTTTATTATTTATTATGCTGAAAAATGCTGCTTGTGTTATGTTTAAATTTTGGGGGGATTTTCCTAAAAATCAAAGGATTTCAAATGTTTAATGAATGATATTTTGGGTTCTGAAAACCATATACTGTAAATTTGTTTAAATATTGAAATGAGAGAATTACAATAGACTTCTGTATCCTAAGTGAAGAATAGTTTTAATTAAATTCTGACTCTAACAAAGATCATACCTCAGCGATCTATACTGTAGACACATTCTTGACTGTTTAAACCCCACTTTGCTCAGGTGATGATGGCGCTGTCGAGCCACCTGAGCTCAGTGGAATCGGAGAAGCAGAAGCTGCGTGCTCAGGTACGCCGGCTCTGCCAGGAGAACCAGTGGCTGAGGGATGAGTTAGCTGGGACGCAGCAAAAACTGCAAAAGAGTGAGCAGAGCGTGGCCCAGCTGGAGGAGGAGAAGAAGCACTTGGAGTTCATGAATCAGCTGAAGAAGTATGATGAGGACCTGTCTCCTTCAGTGAGTTCTCAGGTCTTTTGTTTTTCTGTGTGCACACCATTTGTACAGAGATGCTAGATGGCACCAGCTCAATTAAATTTTCTTTCCTTGAAATTTGTTCTCCTCCTCCTTTTACGCTCCCTCTTCCTCTTCCTTTTAGGAGGAAAAAGACACAGACTCTAGTAAAGAGACCCTGGATGATCTCTTCCCAGATGACCAGGATGACCAAGCTCCAGGCAGTAAGTGTTTTTATTATTAATAATAATAACTGATCTTTTATTGTCCCCTTGGAGAAGTGATTTCCCTGCATTTGACCCATCCCTGAGGAGCAGTGGGCTGCCATTTGTCTGGCGGTCTGAGGGCCAACTTTTGGGGTTCAGTATTTTGCCTGAGGATACTTTGAAACGTGATCTGCCAGGATTTAGGGTTGAACCGCTCACTTTCCAAACAGTGGACAACCATCCATCCCTCGGGACTCGGTATCGGCAGATAATAATAATAATAACTTTATTTATATAGCACCTTTCTCAGGCCAATGGCCACAAAGTGCTTTACTATAAAAACAATTATAAAAACACAAAGGATAAAACTTGATAAGAACATAATAAAACACAAAAATAAAAACATGATAAGAACATGATAAAATGCAAAATAAAAACATGATAAGAACATGATAAAATGCAAAATAAAAACATGATAAGAACATAATAAAACGCAAAATAAAAACATGATAAGAACATGATAAAACGCAAAATAAAAACATGATAAGAACATGATAAAATGCAAAATAAAAACATGATAAAACAAAAACATCATGCAACCTAAAATCAGTTAAAAGCCAGCCTGAATAAATTAGTTTTCAACTGTTTCCTAAAAGAGTCAACAGAATCCAGGCTACGCAGAGGAGGAGGTAAAGCGTTCCATAATCTTGGAGCTACTACTTTAAAAGATTTATCTCCCCTGGACTTAAAATGTGATCTAGGAACCTCCAACAGCCTCTGACTAGTAGACCTCAAACTACGAGGAGGACTGTAGGGTTTTAAAAGGTCTGAGATATAAACAGGGACCTGACCACGCATGGCTTTAAAAGTAAAAACTAAAAGTTTAAAATGAATTCTAAAATGCACTGGTAACCAGTGCAGGGATCTTAAAACTGGAGTAATGTGCTGACTCTTTCATGTGTTGGTTAAAAGCCTTGCAGCAGCATTCTGAACTGACTGGAGGCGAGATAGATATTTCTTATTCAAACATGTAAAAAGGCTGTTACCATAATCAAGGCGAGATGAAATAAAAGCATGAATAATCATCTCTAGTTCTGCTTTTGATACTAGAGTTCTGATCTTAGAGATATTTCTCAATTGAAAAAAGCAGTTACGGATTAATGTTTGTGAATGTCCCTCTAATGACATGGCAGAATCTAGAATGATACCAAGGTTTCTGACGTTTGGTTTAACCGAAGCAGCCAAAAAACCAAGGTGCTGCTTCATGTCTCTCATTTGGTTCTCTGGAGCAAAAATCCTCAAAAGATCCTCAAAGATCCTCAAAATCAAATGACTCGGACTCGGACTCGAGGGCAAAAAAACACCTGATTGGGACATCCCTACTAATCACTGACAATGGTCTGGATCATTGCTAAAGAGTCTACCTGCTGCTCTCTCAGCTCCTCCTCCCTCCACCTGTCTGATCCACCTGCACCATGGTGCGCTGCTTTACTGCTGCTTCTCCTCCTGGGCATGAGCAAGCGAGCTCTTTCCAACTCTGTCATCAATATTTAAATTAATTTCTTTTAATATCAATTTGAAGAATTATCTCAGCTTCCCGGCGAGGGGTGTTGCGTAACGTGCTGCAGCAGCAACAACAACAGACTCTCTGGAGCTGCAGGAGGAGATGCAGCTGCTCGAGTCAGCGCGACTACCTCGCTGCCCGACTTCTCCTCCAGGACTGAGCTCCCAACCAACTACAAATGGTGCGGTCCGTTCAGGAGACAGAGAGTCCCGGCTGCACAATGAACTCATGGTAGCGCCTGTGCGCCTAGTGACCTCTGGTTTAGGAGCTACTGACCGGCTGGTATGATCGGCGCTAAATGGAGAATATCGGAATTTACCGATTACGTTTTTTTCACAGAAATTGACCGATTTTGATCGGTGGCCGATCGATCGGAACATGCCTACTTTACACAACTTACATATGGAGTAAATCTTCTCCAGGCCTTTTCCGTTCTCATTTTTATCAAAACCACAATATTTCCAAACACTTGTCTTTAAACCCCCTGAATGAATTTTGCTCTGCGTAGTTGAATGGGTCGCCATCTTGTTTCCGCCGCTCCGTCCCCTAAAATGTCCAGGCGGCATTTGTGTTCTTGTCATTATATGAAATAATCAATTTTAAACACTTATGAGTTGTTATCGATTTAGCACATTTTACATCGCAATTAATTGATTAGTGAAATGGCACACCCCTACTCTCACTCTCTCTATTTCTGTCTTTCTCTCTCTCTGTCTCTCTCCACTCCTGACACACGCACTCATTCTCTTTAGTAAACTAACTACAATGAGGAGCTTTACCTGCAGCATCCAGCCCCCAAGCTGTAATTCTTTCCATAATAAGAGATGGCACAGCGTTGTATGCACTATATTTACACAATAACGTGAGGACTACAAGATGCCATCATCTCCATGGCTACAACGCTGACAGCCTGTCACTGTGTCACTCAGACGTTACCACGACAGTGTGAGTCAGTTTCTCCTTTTCCTTTTGGAGCAGTTTGCTTCAAAGAGTCACTGGTTCTGCAGTGAGAGTTTAGGAAATAGAAAGTGGTTTCTTGTCTGCACTCTCATGTAGTTGTGTTAGGTGTATTATTGACTTATTGATTCAAATCTAGACTGCATGTTTGTTTGTTAAAGGTCCACATTATGATTAAAATGTGAGTCATAAAGCAAAGGATGTAGAGCAGGTGGTTTTTGTAGCAGCACTACATTATTTCAAAATATCAGATGGAACGCTGTTGGTTTTATTAATTTTTTTCGGTTAAGCAAAATTGCTGGAACATAATTATAAGAGACAGTTTGACTCCTAGCTGTGGAGTGGGAACTGGTTAGTAAATATAAAATGTCCTACTTACTAAATATTAATAAAAAGGAAGTCAGGTTACAAAAATGGAGGGAAAATAATTGTATTTAGGTATATGTTTGTAAAATGATAATTTGCATTGTAAATGTCATTTATTTAATATGTTCTTAGTCTTGTCTCATCTCGTCTTCTTCCGCTTATCCGGGTCGCGGGGGCAACATCCCAATTAGGGAGTCCCAGATGGTCCTCTCCCCAGCCACTTCTACCAGCTCCTCTGGCAGGATCCCAAGGTGCTCCAGGGCCAAACCAGAGATGTATTTTCTCCAGCGTGTCCTGGGTCGACCCAGGGGCCTCCTGCCGGCTGGACATGCCTTGCCTTTGGGGCGGCGTTTAGCTCAGTTGGTAGAGTGGCTTCGATCCCCAGCTCCGGCTGGGTTAGATTGTCGTTGTGTCCTTGGGCAAGACACTTCACCCAACTTGCCTGTGTGACTGTGTGTGAATGTTGGTGGTGGTCAGAAGAGCTGATGGTGCAGAATGGTAGCCTCGCTTCTGTCAGACTGCCCCAGGGCAGCTGTGACTACAGACTTCTGTCGTAGTTTACCACCACCGGTGTAAATGTGTGTGTGAAAGAATAATGGAGCTTCTGTCAAAGCGCTTTGGGAGTTTAGAAAGGCGCTATATAAATCCAATCCATTATTATTATTATTATTATTATTATTATTATGCCTGAAACACCTCCCTGGGGAGGCGTCCAGGAGGCATCCTAACAAGATGCCTGAATCACCTCAGCTGGCTCCTCTCTACATGAAGGAGCAGCGGTTCTACTCAGAGTCTCTCCTGAATGTCCGAGCTCCTCACCCTATCCCTAAGGCTGAGCCCGGCCACCCTGCGGAGAAAACTCATTTCGGCCGCTTGTATCTGCGATCTCGTTCTTTCGGTCATTACCCAAAGCTCATGACCATAGGTGAGGATTGGGAGGTAGATCGACCGGTAAATCGAGAGCCTTGCTTTCCGGCTCAGCTCCTTCTTCACACAACAGACCGGTTCAGCGTCCTCATCACTGCAGACGCTGCCCCAATCCGCCTGTCGATCTCCCTCCTTCCCTCACTCGTGAACAAGACCCTGAGATACTTGAACTCCTCCACTTGAGGCAGGACCTCTCTCCTGACCTGGAGTTGGCAATCCACCCTTTTCTGACCGAGAACCATGGCCTCAGACTTGGAGGTGCTGATCTTCATTCCAGCCGCTTCACACTCGGCTGTGAACCTCCCCAGCAAGAGCTGTAGGTCAGAGCCTGATGAAGCTAGGAGGACCACATCATCCGCAAAAAGCAGAGACGAGATTCTCCTGCCACCAAACTCAACACCCTCCACACCACGGCTGCGCCTAGAAATCCTGTCCATAAAGGTTATGAACAGGACCGGTGACATAGATGTTCTTAGTGTTTCCAACTATTTAGTTGCGCTAATCTTTTATTTTATATACATCCAAGGTTGTTAAATAGACAGATTACTCAAACTGAACAAAGTTTTGGACATCTCAAAATTGTGTTTTAAAGCTAACATTGTGTTGATTAGACTTGAGTTTAGCAGTATTTGATAGATAAACATTTATTGGTTACACAGAATACAGAAAAGAAAATCTCATTTTGCTGCATTCAGGGTTAGTAGTAGTAGTTAGTAGCAGAGTGCTGTCAAACATGAAACTGGCCAAGTTTCTTACTCAGCAATCAATTAGATCAATTTTAATGCTCTAGTTTAAAAAGTAAAATATCACTCAGTATTGCTTTAAAGTAAAAACTAACTATAGGAAGAACCAATCTGTGCCCTTTTGCTCAGCCTCACCGATTAGATTAAAGCACTATGTGGTTTTGAATAAAGAAATAAACATTAAAGAAATCACAATGAGAGAGATGGACTATGTTTTAGAAGGACGTGTCCTCAGCTGACGTTAATCCTGTCTCAGTGAGAACCCGAGTCGCCCGAGGCTCTGGATGCTGGGTTAGTGATGAGACGATTAGACATCTCCTCCCTAAGCTTGTACTGAGTTCCTGTCCAGCCTTTAGCTTTTGTTAAAAAAGCTTCAGTGGAAAATGGTAATGTGATGACGGCCATGTCTTAAATTGACCCCAAATGACTAGAACACGCCATAGGCCCAAAGAGATGTATGTATGTGTGTGTATATATATTTATGTAGCGTTATAAAACCTGGGGTTTATTCTACACCTTCTATATGTTAGGTTATATCTATACCTATATATATATATATATATATATATATATATATATATATATATATATATATATATATATATATATATATATATATATATATATATATATATATATATATATATATACATATATATATATAACTTCTTTTATTTGTTTTTAAGTCTCTTAATGGCAGCGCTCCTTTTTATTTGTCTGAACTCCTGCAGCCATATGTCCCATCTCTCTCTCTCAGATCCTCAGAACAGCTGTTGTTGGTTGTTCAAAAGACTAAACGGAAATCCAGAGGTGACCAATCCTTTTCAGTCCTCGCCCCAAAAACTCTGGAATGACCTCTCACTTCCTGTCAGACAGGCTCCATCACTTGCGGTTTTTAAGTCTCATCTGAAGACGCACCTTTATTCCCTAGCCTTTAGTCAGGAGTGAGTGGTGACACTAGTTTTTGTTTTATGGTTGTCTTATAGATTTTATCTTTCTTCTATTTTATCTTTATAGTTTTATCTTGTTTTTATTGTTTTAACCTTTTTAACCTGTCTTTTACCTGCATCTGTTTTACTGATATAGGTATGTTTTATGTTTATGTTTTATGTTATCAATCTTTGTATTGTTTTTAAAGTGCTTTATATGAATTGAATGAATTGAATTTTATTTGTGTCATGCACAATAAGTGCCCAGCCCGTACGGGCTTATATGACACTAAAAACACAAAAGGGAAGTGGCCATACATTTACAAAACAAGAACAAAACCAATAATTTACAAAACAGGATATAATACACTTTGTCTACAGACCCATGCTTTCTCTAGGAGTTTAGCCAACATAAATACTTCTTTGTCAAAAAGCCAACCTAACATTTCACCATCTGGTAACCAAAACAAATCAGGGTTTTTACACTGGATTTTTTCAAACATAGACATTCTTAAATCATTATACAGTGGACAATAAATAAGTGAAATTCATCTTCAACAACATTTAACCTTTTATAAATAAAGCTGCTATTCTATGCTATGCTATGCTACTTACACATGCTCATATCACCCTTATGTATGGCTCTTTGTATATCTTCTGAGCATTTAAAAGTGCATTGTGTTATTCTTGCTGCTTCTTTCCAATTCTGCATAGCAGAATGACTGGCCAGGTCTACGTTGGTTTTAAAAACCTAGAATTACACTTTAGCCTCCTTCAGACAGTCTGCTTTCAATTCGTTTAATGAAACTAAATCGGTCATTTTCTGAGTCTGGTGCTCATAACACGTTACGGTTGTTTCACTGTTAAAAGTTGCATTAATAAAATGAATGAGTTGAGGACTCGGCAACACAGCAGTTACTTTTGATGTGAAAGGCCTCTCAGCCTGCTCATTAGCTGTGTTCAATGGAAGAATGAGGGCAATTTTTATGCATAAATGATCCTGTTTATAGGACAAACTGTAGCCTGTCTGTCTGTGTTGTGATCTCAGTGTTGACCCGTTTAAATCAGCTCTAACAACTTCTATTCATCGGCTGCTGCCAAAAGGCAAAAAGCAGCCAATAATGTGTTTGACTGTGTTCATGTCTGTTGGTGTAATATCTTATGAACTGTTGGACAGGTTTTAATAAAACTCTTTGAGTAATCGGTGCCTGTACATTTACAACTCAGCAGCTTTCAGAGATAGCTGATCAACTTTAGCAACACCAAAATGGTAAATGGTTCAAATATGGAGCCAAGAATAATTGTGGTGGTGGCTGAGAGTCATTTACACACTGAGCACTAATGGGTTTCACAGGATCTTGCAATATATTTTTAAAAATCACGGCACATTTTCAAGATTTGACTGAAACTGCTAACAACATCAAACAGCAACATTTACTTAAACATGTACTTTTTCAGTGAATAATAGTTCTTTAACAATTTTTTACTCTTAGAAAAGTTTATGATATATTCAGCTTTTTTATTTTTATTTTTTGTCTCAAAATAAAATTTAATGGTAACATTACCAACAGTCAGGTATACAGTAGCTGCCCTTTTCAGAGAATTAAAGTGTTTTATGGTACAGCTGAAAGTATATTTCAAAATAAATAAATACTTTCCTTACCATTTAAAACTGTTCTGTTTACATGTCCATCCAGTTTTAGTCTGAATTCTTACATTTTTAAGTCAATATTATTGTTTTATAATATAAATATATTTATAATTATTACGTACATAGATTTAGTCTGTTCAAGTAGATGAAGCATCTTCAGTTGTAGTTTAACCTGCACCATGTAAGAAGATACAGTATGAAGAGTAGAAATCATAAAGGGACAAAACTTTATGCAAAATCAAGGTTAATGTTTGTTTATTGCAGGACTGTAGATTATGAATAAATGTGGCTGAATCTAAAACAAATTCCTCACAAGTATCAGGTTCAGATCTGGTTCAAGGTGACAGAAAATAAATGTTGTCACATTCCGTCATTTTTGTTCTGATGCTTTAAACATTTTTAATTAGGAGGATCAGGGATGCTTGTTAGAAAAGTCTGAAGCACTATTTTTTGTTTTTAAATGATCAAGTATTGAGTGTTTTCTTGTAGTATGTGTGTTGAGTTTAACATATAAACCAGTTCAGTTCATCTCTAAAACTCCAGGTCACATCAGGTCATCCAAAGCAACAAATCCTGATCATTCAGGTCCAGACTCACTGATTACAGTAGCTGTAATCAAATTAGTTTAAAACAATTAGTCAGATTATAAAGGAACTTGAAGTTGCTATTAGTTCTACATGATTTCACTTTTTCCACTTATAGTACAGTTTAAAGGGGGTCAAATGAACAAAATCTGTTCAAATAAAATAATTTAAGCATCTCCTGATCCTGTATCTTTGTCCCTCTGTCTGTTCAGTCCAGCCAGCTCATGGTAGTGCTGCAGCAGCTGCGGCCCAGCAGGGAGGTTATGAGATCCCAGCTCGTCTCAGAACCCTTCACAACCTGGTGATCCAGTACGCCTCCCAGGGCAGGTACGAGGTGGCTGTGCCCCTCTGCAAACAAGCTCTGGAAGACCTGGAAAAGACCTCTGGACATGACCACCCAGATGTAGCCACCATGCTTAACATCCTGGCGCTTGTCTACAGGTAAATATGATCGACCTGTCAGTCTGGGAGGATTTGTTCATGCAGGGTTTCTTTACTGTACATAAGGAAGTTCATGCTTCTGTTTGCAAGGAAACAAATGAGCAGTTTAGGTCAACCAAGTAAAAATAAGAAGCTCTGTTTTTGGGAGGCTTGTAAGAAACAGTTGCAGATTAATCTTTTTAGACTGTATTAGGGTTTTATTATTTAACTTGATTGTAACATATTGATACCTGATGTATTTTATGCTTTTGTTGTGAAGCCCCTCATCTTAAAAGGTGCTTTATAAATCAAAGCTTATTTACTTAGTTTTTCTCCCAAAATGAAGGAGTGTATTTGTAGTTTCACTGTTGATCAAGTGTTGTTTTGTGAACAGGTTTTCCCAGATTTCCCAGGCCTCTTAGTAAATTCCATTTGAAGGTCTGTGATAGATAACACTGAAAGGCCTGACTTTTAACCTTGTTGTATCCATAGCACAGTTCCATGAATCCATTTCTGTTTCTTTTACAAGAGAAGCATGAACTAATGACGGTTCGTGTTGTGGTTGTTACCCTCACTACACTGTGGCATGTATCTGGAAACCCTTTTTGTGACGAGCTTTGGTGCCTTGCTGTCAGACAAAGACAAAGCAGAGATTTAGAGTTCAGCTGTAGCACAAGCAAGTGTTAATTCCTCCGTCCAAGAAGACGGGAACAAAAGAACGACACTTGACATCTGGACAAGTACTTTTACAGGATGGTTGTGTTTACTTGAGTAAATCAGAGTTAATGTAGTCCACTCAGGCTATTGATTTGGTCCAGCGTGAAGGAATTAAAAGTCTAGTCCTTCTTATCATCGACATACTGCTGTGAGAACTGCTGCAAACCTGTTGTGACTTTTAAACCTGAAAATAGAGCGATGCTATTGTATATTAGTTGTGTAGTTTATGTATTTATCTTTTTCTTTTCTCTGTTTTTGCTTCTTTCTGTTAGGGATCAGAACAAATACAAGGAGGCAGCTAACCTGTTGAATGATGCTCTGGCCATCAGGGAGAAGACGCTGGGCAGGGACCATCCAGCTGTAAGTCTGTTGTTGGACAGTTGGATAGTTTATCATGTCTCATCTTGTTTCACTCAAAACTGTTTCCAAGGGCAAATAGTTCCTAAGTGTTCAGAAAAAGGATGTGAAGTTGAGAACATTTTACAAACGGGACTGAAAGCATTATTTTACTTTCCAAAATGTTCACCTATGGATCTTTTTTCACACAACAGAAATAAAACTTGGAATTCAGTTGCATAGAAACAAATGTAACCTGTTATAACAACAGACTGAATTCACAGCTGGAGGATGTCAGAAAGCAGCTTCTCCAACATTGTAGCTGTTAGAGCGTTGAGGCTGTGATGTTGTGTGTAGGTCTTCCAGGCTCCTCGTCTCTACTGTTACCTGTTTGTCTGACACCATCAACACCTTGACTAACTGTGTTAACCCCAGCAGGCCTTTGTCTCAACTATATGGACTCCCATCATGCTTCAGTTGGTCAAACTGAGGTTAGCCCTCCTCTCTGCTTTCATCCTTTAAACTGGCCTCCGAGTCCTGATTCTTTTTTTCTCTAAGGATTGTTTTTGTCTTCAGGGATTTATAATTAGGAGAAAATCACTTTTGATTTATTATCCAGCACCGATTCAGTGTTGTGATTTTGCACTCCTCTTTGTTTTTAATTAAATAATAATGTACTGTAGTTTGAATCTAAGTGGGTTGGTCTCACATTTCAACTCACTGCTTTGTTGATGTGAGCTTCATTAGAAGAGGTTTCTCCTCTGTTCAGTATCCATTCAGACATGCTGCTAATCTGAGTCGACTGATTCTGATAAAGAACCTGTCTATCCTCTCACAGTGGTTTAAAGGCAGGCTGTAGACTTCTATCTGTTTGTGTTTAGTTTCCTAATAGAGAAAGACTGCCTGCTGACCTGATGTGACTCTATTACAGCAGTGGAGTTGTTACCTGATATCTCTGGATTTAGAAAATTTATTTCTGCTAAAAGTTTTAATGAACTATCAGGATCTTTCTCAATATAAAGAATTTATTTGAAAATGTACTGAGTAGATAATCAGGATGTAGTATAGTTGAGTCACAAATCATTATATTCTTCTTTATTTGCCTGTAACTGCACCTGTTAGGTTACATTGAAGAAATAGTTTTGTTCTTATACGTACAGTAGTGCCTTTCAAGATGTCAATCACAAGGTGCTTTATAGTTATAAACAAGTGAGACAAATATGTTGAGAACAGAAACAGGAAAGGGGAATAGTGATTAATTTCCCAAAAATGTGATTCAGAGCCCTGGTTTATACAGAATCTTTTGACAAGAATTTCTGAGGACATGTCTGCTGTACTTCTACTGTAGACGATGGTGGAACAAGCTGTTAGGTTAGGGTTAGGTAATGCATGACCCATTTCAGTCACCATAAATCAGAACTTTTACTCTCTGAGAATGTTATACTTGGCTGGTTTGGAATCCTGAAAAATTGTCAAGAGTTCCCCTTTACAGAAAGATGAAACAAACCATCGATTCAGCTCTTTACCTGCAGTATTTGATCTGTACTGTAGGTTTTGGACAGTCGGAACACATTGTGCTAACCCTGCAGTTTGAACAGTGCTGTGGTTTTATTAGAGCTTTTGTTTCAGGAACCGTGAAAGAAAAAGAACAGAAAAAGATCTAAAATATAGAAAAATACATTTTCTTTTAAAATGCTGATATTTCCCACACCTTACCCCTCCCTTTGGTCTCCCTCCCCATCAGTCAGAACACGGTGTGAATCTGAGGTCAGCTGACCTCCAGAGGCCCCAGCAGCCTCCTCCTTTGTGTGTGCATGTGATGGAGAACCATCAATCAGCTTGATTTAGATCAAATTACAACTCACTGTAATCACTTTCTGATTCTGCACACCCTTTTCCTCTCTCCAGTAACTCCTGTTCAAATCGATGACGTCACACTACTTTGGTGGACTTTAGCGTATTCACTCACTGTTGCACATGGGTGAATAAGATTCAAATTATAAATGTTTTGGGAAAATAAAGATTTATTTTCCCTGTCTGTTAGGTTGCTGCTACTCTTAATAACCTGGCTGTCCTGTATGGGAAGAGAGGGAAGTACAAGGAAGCAGAGCCTCTGTGCAAGAGAGCGCTGGAGATCAGAGAAAAGGTGAGTCCACCTCAAACTTGTTCTATCCAACTCAAAGCTTAAGAAGTTTTAATGTCCTGTCCTCAGCGACTGAGAGCACTGATGACACTTCCTGTTGTGTTCAGTTTCTGCCTCTCTCCTCTGTCACCACTGAGAATAAGACGTCGGCTCCAGTTAAGCTGAAGAGATTTTTTTCTTTTTGCGTTGCTTAAAGTGAAAGGATAATACTCAGTTAAGCTGCACAACTTCCTGCTGAGTGTAGTGCAACGTGAGTACTGCAGTTGCTGAATCAGAAGCATTTTTGTAGAAGCTTAGGAAAATCCAACTCCTGACTCATATCATGAAAATCCAGCTTTTTAGTGAGCCAACATTAATACCTATCATATAGTTTATGCATTGAAGTTTTCTTTTTTAGGTTTGCATTTGAGTTCCTATGTGAACACATTTTTTTATTACTGATTTTCTGGATGCACCAAAAATAATGGAAGGACCATTTTTATTTATTAAATGCTCTGTTCTTTAGTATTCAGTGAGTCCCTAAATCACAAGCCTAATTAGAAGTGTTTGAAGTTTGCTCCTAAGTAAAATTTGATTATTTTGTATTAAATGCTGTTTTAATCAAGAAGGATTCAGTCTTTTTGTACAAAGTTGTTGCTGATGTTGCAATTTTCTGGTGATTCGATTCATTTTTACTGTTGAGTTACAAAAAAGTTCCAAACGTGAATCTTTTCTCTCAGATTTTCTCCTTGTTTCTTTCTTATTACATTGTACATACTGTGTGACGTGAGTGTGATTTGTGATAACTGCCCTAGTCCTCAGTTCTCCTCAGGAGTATAACCTGTTTGTAACCTGTTGTTAAGCAATTAGGAGATGTAAACAACCAATTTCTCCCCTCTCTGAAAACACTCCCTGGGTACTCTTGGTGGGCTGTCCTTTCATTAAATCTAAAGCTTAAAAACTCACTACAGCACTCTCAAAAGAGAACAGAACTGCACAGAAGAGCCTTGAGTTTCTGCTAGTGTCATTTTTTAAATAAGTCTTTTTGCTATTTAATATTTGTTGTTGGGAAAGTGGCTGAAACCCATCCATGGGTAACCCTGTTGTCTAGTAGTTTTGGTTGGTCCATCAGAAAACAATCAAAGCAATTAGAGGCTATAAAAAACAGTTTGGCTGCATGGTGGTGTAGTTGGTTAGCCTAGTAAACTAGACTGTCAGTTCACATATATAGTCTGGTTTACCAGGCTAGCAGTTGGTAGCACTGTTGCCTCTCAGCAAGGAGGTAGTGGGTTTGCTTTCTGGCTCTGTAGCCTCTCTGTATGGTGTTTGCATGTTCTCCCCATGTTCTCCTTCATGGGTTCTCTCTGGCTTCCTACCACAGTACCAAAGCATGCAGGTTAGGTCAGTTGGTGACTATAAATTGTCCCTACGTGTGAGTGGGTGTGGAACTGGTTGTTTGTCTTGTTCATCTCTATGTGGCCCTGTGATGGACTGGCAACCTGTCCCCCCCACCCCGCCTCTCGACCTGTGACTGCTGGAATTAGGCACCAGCTCCTTGCGAACCTCAGGGGAGGATAAAACATTTCAGATAATGGGATGGATGGGAAAAAGCCCTCTTTGAAACCTTTTCTTGGTTGCAGTCAGATAATGCATAAATTAATGTTATGAGTACATCATGAGTAAGTTGGTTACGACTGTAGTGACATCCCTTGTGTTCAGCCCTTCCTATGTGAAGACATTCCTGGGTAAAGACATGCGTGTCTACCTGTGCGTGTCCACTGAGCAAGGTCACCAAACAAAGTAAACCTGCCTTATCGACAACTCCCCGCCACTCATTTTAAAATGTGCCTTAATCCTATTCCTGTTGTCACAGGCTTGCAAAGAAGGTCTCACACAGCTAAACGACACCACAACCTTCAAAACCTTTACTCTCTAAAACATACTCTCCTCAGTGACACCTGTCTGTGGGACTGTGGAATTGCCAATCAGCAGAAAACAAAGCAGACTTCATTACTGCATATGCTAACCACCTGTCCCTTCTTGTCCTGGCTCTCACTGAGGCCTGGATCAAACCCGGTATCGGTGCTACCCCAGCTGCACTTTCAAACAACCACACGTTCTCCCACACCTCTCGTACATCTCAACGAGGTGGTGGAACAGGCATGCTAATGTCCAACAAATGGAAGTATAAAGAATACCATGCCATCTTGTTAACTACACTGGTCAAACTCTTCATGGTTGACATATGTCGACCACCAGGACCAGCTCTATCTGTTATACCCACCTGAAGACCACACGGTCTCAGCACGATGTCGGACTGTATTTCTGTCTGTATTTCCCACTAAAGCCCACCAACTTCTTGGTTACATTATCATTTGTAAGTCACTTTAGATAAAAGCATCTAATAGATAGATGGAGTGATTGATTGATTCATAAACCTGTTGGTAACCTGTGACCTGTTTCCTCTGAAGGAGCTGTAGCAACATGAGGTTCTGTTTGTCTACAGCTGAAACTAAAGTCCGTCTCAGTGTTCAGACCTCACACAGCTGTGTCTCTAAAGAGCTAACAGCTTGTTTTACATTTTATTGCCTAACTTATCACCTTCAGGTTTTCTTCTGCTGTCTGTTTTTTTAATTGAGCCACAAAAAACCCACAGTTGGTCTTTAGCTTGAACTCTTTTCCTAACACCTCCCCCTTTTCTTTCTTCTCTACTTTGTAATTTTTCAGCTTTTGTCTGATCCCCATAACTTTTCTGGTCAGTAGGGGTGTACAGTAATGGTACACAACGAGTCATAATTTTCCATGTCTATTTTAAACAGACCCTTCCAAAAGCAGAGACGATAAAATAATTAACCTCTCTTGTTAGCTCAGAGGCTTTAGGGTCATGTACAGAAACACAGGAAGTCTCAACTGGTAATTTAAAAAATAAAAAGTCTGAGATTTTGATTTATTAATTTAATTTGAACAGCAAACAGTTTTACAGACAGTGTTAAACAAGTTTGAGAAACTTAAAAAACCAAAAGAAGAAAATTGTACAAAATATTTAGTCATTTTAGCCTCAATTTAATGCAGAATTAAAGGAATTAGACATTAATAACATCTTACAATGTAAACACACACAATGAATACAGAAAATGTTATAATAAAACATGAACCATGAAACCATACAAAGCCAGCCAGTCCCTAATAATCCTTCATCTCTTTTACAACAAGGAAAAGGAAACGATGACACTCCCGTCACACTCTACTTTGATTCAAACATTCCCTTTTAAAGATGTTTTCTCTTGTTTCTGCTTTTGTTAGCTCAGTATAAAGGAGGTTGTTTTGTGATATCTTGGTGTTTCCTGCTTTATTTGATCACATGAGTTCAAAAGTCAGAGCTTCAAACTCTGAGAGAGACAACATGAAGTTGAGAAAAAGGAGCAGATTACACGTCTAAATGATTCTGTTGCCATCATCATCCTGATTTCAACGAGATGTTATTTTTTTACACATAAAGGTGGATTTATTGACATGGCACCAACTCCCAGGGTTCTGTTCTTTCTCATATTGAAACTTTTTGACTATTGCTTGTCCATTTCTGACTTCTGTTCCAGGTGTTGGGCAAAGACCATCCAGATGTGGCCAAGCAGCTGAACAACCTCGCCCTGCTGTGTCAGAACCAGGGGAAGTACGAGGAGGTGGAGTATTACTACATGAGAGCGCTGGAGATATACCAGACCAAACTGGGTCCTGATGACCCCAACGTGGCCAAAACGAAGAACAACCTGGTGAGAGGGTGGAAGCTCGGTGACTGAAGGGCTTGTCTTCTCTGTTGTGATGCTGAGGGCTGTTTGTTTTGTTCTTCAGGCATCTTGTTACCTGAAACAGGGCAAGTTCAAACAAGCTGAGACCCTGTATAAAGAAATCCTCACTCGTGCTCATGAGAGGGAGTTTGGCTCTGTTGATGGTGAGGTGGTTAAATGTGCCTCTATCATAAACACTGTAGCTTAGTTCAGATGAACAGAATAAACACAACTCTAAGTCTAATAAGTGTTTAGAAGTGAATTTATTCAGGCTGCTGCTGCCATCTTACTCAACATTAAACGGAAATAATTTTTTAGTTTTAAAGGACGGCCTGAGTTTATCAGCACTGATTTAGTGTTTCTCTGCAGATGAGAACAAACCTATCTGGATGCACGCTGAGGAACGGGAGGAACAAAGCAAGGTGAGCCCCTCGTTAAACACCTAGTCTCCACTATCTCTGTTTAATCATGTTCATTTCCTTTAGTGTTGTTGTATTATAGAGGTGATGAAACAGCTTTCATGGTTTATTCACTTCAGTTTCTCTCTAAAGCTCCAGTTTACATCAGATCACCTCAAATCAGCAAATCCAGATCCTTCAGGTCCAGGTTCAGGATAACCGATTACAGTAAACGTAATTCAGCTGTAATAAATTAGATTCATTATAAAATAATTGGTCAGATTCTCCTGTTATAAAGGAACCAGCTGGTTAGATTGAAGCTTTACTGTAATGTAATCCCTCATTCTGAGCAGCTCAGTACCAGGGGGACAGTGGGAAGGAAAACTCCCTCTGAACAGGACGTAACCTCCAGCAGAACCAGGATGGAGCGACTGGAGTCTGAGAGGACAGGAATGAACTGGGCCAATTGTTGTTTCTAAAAAAGAACAAATTATTTGGTTCTTCAGGGGAAAACATCCTGACACGACTATGAAATAAAAACAGAAAAGTCCAGTTCAGAAAGAGGGTTAGTTTCCGTGTGGCGTTTTTTCCAGACTGATTAAATTGTGTTTTCTCGCTTCCTGTTCACCTTTAGCTGTAACTGTTTCCTGGTGTGTTTTGTCTCAGGGAAAGCAGAAGGACAGCTCGCCGTTTGGAGAATATGGAGGCTGGTATAAAGCCTGCAAAGTCGACAGGTCTGTTTGTCCCTCGGGACACAAACGTTTTTTGTTTTTTCAGATGGAAAAACTGCAACTGAATCTTTGTTTTCTTACTGATCTGAACATATTTGTCTATTTGTGTAAAGTTAATCTGTAAATAATTATTATCCGTGTTTGTGTTGTATAAAAATGTAATCCTGACTGAATGAAAGGCCAGTCTCATTTAGATGAACATAGAGTGGATAATGATTCAGTGATAATAATCCTGCTCTCTCTTCAGCCCCACAGTCACCACCACCCTGAAGAACCTGGGCGCCCTCTACAGGCGGCAGGGCAAGTTTGAGGCAGCTGAGACTCTGGAGGAAGCTGCGATGCGTTCCAGAAAGCAGGTGTGGTTTCTGACCAACACCAGACTTCTGACTGGAGTTCAGATGTCACTGTTAAAGACAGCAGCACATACAGTAACAGAACTGAGATAAAACGGGTCAGCTGACATCTCAGAACCTAACCCAAACCCATGAGCCTTTATGAGTAGTCCTGTGGCGATAAGTGGGAAGAAGCTCAGCAGAAAACCTGTTTTCTTAAAGTCTCCAGTTCTGTTTCATCATCCAAGATGTTTCTAATCCCAGTGATTGATGTGTAAATTCCTAAATGTTCCATGACATTTTTCCTGATGAAACCTTGAAAGGTTTGTTTTGTTTGGCAGGAAACTCTGGTATCCTGGCTGCTGTGGAGTTTGTTGACCTGTTTTTTGTTCCTTTTGTAAATAATGGATCAGTAGAAACGGATCATGTTGTGGTGAAACTGTATCATCTGTTCGGTTTAATGTTCAGCTGCTTCCTGAAAAGAGAAGCTGGGAGATTTCAGATGTGCTGTTTGCCATGCTGAAGCTTAGACGGCTTGCTGATTGGGGACGCATTAGAAGCATGGTCTACTCCAGTGTTTTTCAACCACTGTTCCGCGGCACACTAGTGTGCCGTGAGAGATCTTCAGGTGTGCCGCGGGAAATTATTCATTTTCACCTATTGGTCTAAAAAAAAATTTTTTTTTAACTAAATTATTATCTACAAATAATATTCCATTGTCGCGCGTCTGTGCCAGTCATCACCAAATGGCAGACTCAGGTTCTGTTTGGAGTCAGACGCGCAGCAGATCCAGGACCTGGACCGGGTCCAGCGACAGCACCCGGCAGCGAGCCGGTGCTGTGGGGAGACGCGCGTCTGCCCCTGAGAAGCTCCCGCGGCCCGCAACACGCTCAGCATCTGGAACCCCTCCTCCCCCGAACTGGACCGCATCTAGTCTGTGGTTCGGACTTGGTCCTGCTGGGAGGGGCCGCCGCCAAGCGAGTCGTGGACCCACGGCAAAAACTTGGCAGAGTTTGGGCAGAACACCGGCCACGCTCCGCGTCAGCAGATCTGGGTCTCTGGTGAACTGACGGTCCAGACGTTTTTAAATTCATACTTTGATCTGATTGGTCCATTAAACCAGGAGATCAGCGGGTCCACTGACACTGGGCTGGACCAACATTGTTTTACTTTGATCCTCCAAGCATTCAGCAAAATAAATAAATAAGTCAACGTAAAAAAAAAAAAAAAA
>SSNR01000395.1:476708-548137 GCA_006937965.1 Callopanchax toddi
GCTCAAGCTGCGTTTCTCAGCATAATAACTGGCAGCTTAAAATTCAACATATCAAACAATATCAACACTAAAAACACATTGATCTGTCAATGATTGTATCAGAGGTTTGTCTTTGTTTTCAGAGACTTACATTAATACTAATGTTCAATTCCTCAAAAAATAGTTTTATTAAACAAAAACATGATGAAAGAGTCCTATGATGTGGATACTGAAATTAACAGTAGGGAAATAAAATAAGTTTAAGGCAGATTACTGATAAACTGGATGCTACAATCACTTTTTTACAGGTGAAATAAATCAGTTTAAAGTTATTTGATAGTAAAAAAAGAGAGTTGATGATTTAATCAGGTCACCTGTAAACTAAATGTAATTCTTTCCTGTCAGGAGATGAGAAGGTTTCTACAGTAAAACTATTAAAACAGAGTGAGCCTGAGAAAACAGCTGTAAAGTTAAAGGAGACAGACCTCTGATGACAGATCAGTGTGTTTTAGTGTTAAAAATGTTTAATTGGACAAAATTCATCCGATAACGTTATCAACCGTCAATGAGCTCAGAGCTCATCTCATCTGATTTGTCTGGCCTTCTGAGGGAAGTTGTGATAGGCTTTAGTAATTCTTGTTATGTTAGTAACCCCCCCCCCGCCGGTGTGCCTTGTGATATTTTTCAACGACGAAGTGTACCTTGGTTGAAAAACACTGGTCTACTCTATGGCTATTCAATGGCTATTCAACCCTGGTCCTGCAGGGCCTCCACATGTATGTTTTCTATGTTCCCTGCACCAACATGCCTGGTTTGAATCAGTGGTTTAGTCCCAGGCTTCTGAAGACCTGCAGGACCTGCTGAGGAGGTAATTACATCATTAAATCAGGTGTGTTGGAGCAGGGAAATAACTAAAACATGCAGGTGGCTCTCCAGGACTAGCTCTGATCTAAACGATCTAGAAGTGTGAACTAATGTCTGATGGTCAGACATTCTGAGGGTGTTAACTCTGACTGTGGTTACCCGTACAGTGTTTGTATGTCTGGATTATTAAATCCATGTTTACGGTTTTGTTCTGTCAGGGTCTGGACAACGTGCACAAGCAGCGCGTGGCTGAGGTCCTGAGTGAGCCGGAGGCCCGTGAGAAGCAGCGGAGCCGCGAGAGCTTGACCTCTGACACAGTGAAGTACGAGAGCGGGCCGGACGGCGGCGAGGAAGTGAGTATGAGCGTGGAGTGGAACGGGGTAAGTACAGTACACAGCCCTCAGCACCTCACTGAGTTGGACAGGTGGTTTACGTCACAGCCTTTAGTTCAGACAGAGATCAGTCATCTGAGTGCCTCAATGTTCACATCAGGGCCGTCAAACTAACAAATATGTCTTTCCTCAGATAGTTTTTACTCTGCAGTTAGTAAAAATGGCATTATTTAAACAGTTGGTTTATTCTAAATTAAAGAAAGAATAAAATATTAATAATAAAAGACTGTGTGTGAGATTTCAAACTAGGAATCCTTTTTGCTTAAAAACTCCAGACTGTTTTTCATCTGGAGCGTTTAAAGTTGATGAAGCTTTAATATGAAGGTATTTATGACTCCTCTCTCTGATGGTTTCTATGCATCAGGACACAGAAATGATCTGATCTTTACCAGATGACATTTTTTCACTCTGGCCTTGTTTTTATTTAATAAATAATGATGCTTGTTGTGTGTTTTTGTACACTGAGCTTAGGTTTAAAACCTGGTTTTTACTGTCCTGATGCATTAAAACCTAAAACTGAGGATTTAAAGAGAGTAACTTTTTATAATGAAACTTTAAATATTTGTTTTTTTACAGAAACCAGTGAACGTTAGTTTAGATTGTAGTTTTATTGACTAGTATGTCCCATCCAGATACTGAGGTCACACTGATCATGCTGGTTGCTGCTGCTGTCCTCTCTCCCATCACCGTTCATCTGCTTTAGTGTCTGATTCTAACTCTAAATGTTTCTGTCTCACACATTGACTCCCTCTGCTCTAGAGGCTCATTTCTAACCAAACTGGTTCTTTTAGAAGTTCCTGCTGTATTTCCTCAGCTTCCTGCAGCAGCAGGACGTTTAGATGGAGGCTTTGCTTGAAGCTTGTTTCTAAATGGCTGCTGCAGCTTCTGCAGAGCT
Source organism: Callopanchax toddi (assembly GCA_006937965.1). Lineage (NCBI taxonomy): Eukaryota > Metazoa > Chordata > Actinopteri > Cyprinodontiformes > Nothobranchiidae > Callopanchax > Callopanchax toddi. The sequence continues at coordinate 478,839 of SSNR01000395.1, forward strand.
GGTCTTCCTACGTGGCAACAGTAGTCATAGCAGCCTGAACAACCAATCAGCATCTCCTCCAGCTCTGGTGGTGGCTGTGGGAGCTTTAGTGTGACACACATCAACTCTTAATGCAGTTTTAACCTGCAGCGTCCTGCAGACAGTCAGCTGCTTATTGATTTGATTTTCCTGAAACTATAAAACAGTCAAGATATAAATCCTATTGCAATGGAGGCTCTTATATTAAATAATCACTTATATCAGGAGAGTAAAACATCTGCACTGCTTCTCTGCAGTTTCAAACTCCATTTTGGTTTCAGCCTGTCAAACAAATCCTGACTTCAGCTCTCAGACGGCTGTGAAAACACTTTTCTTCTCACCTATACATGAATCTGTGATTCCACGTGGGCTCTGTACTGTACTCCTTCATCATGTGTTCATTGTGCTGCACAGGAAGGTTGTTGTGTTTTTATTTGTGTGACGTGTTGCTGTAAATTGTGACTACTTATTCTCCTTTTCTTGAATCTTTTTCCTGACTCGACATGTTTGCAGCCAGTTAGAACAGAGTTCAGATGGGAAGCAAACATTGGAATCTAAAACTTTTAAGTGTGTTTTTTAACCAGACTCCAAAATGTAACTTTACTCTGAAGAAGAAATTTAAAAATGACAACATGAGCTGTTGGTTTCCACACAGATGGGTGAAGAAAGGGATCAATAATAAAAAAGTAGATGCAACGGAATCAAATTTATATTTAAAAAAATCATGGTTTTGGTCACCAGGTTTATATCTAAGTGAAACTATTAATGTTTTAGAAAGCTTTCCCATTTTAAACATTTAATCTACTAATAAAAGCAGGCAGTGAATCAGGACTGGCTGCTCTCATGTCTCCTTCCTGCAGTCCTACACAGTTTAACCATGATGATGATTGTAGTTTATTTTCCAGACTCAGACACAGCATCTGCTCATCCATCATGTTGGATGTTGAGCTCCAGACAGCTGAAGTGTAGAGGCTTTGTTGTGCAGCTGATTGGCTCAGTGTGAGCTGAGCTCTGTCAGAATTTAAAGTCCATTTCCCACAGGTTGACTAGCTCCTGGTAAAGAGATGCTGTGTCTGACCGGTTTTCTTTCTGCTGAAAGTGTTTGTTGATTTCTGACCTTGGTGTCACTCTTCTGTCTTGTCTCCTCCTCTTCCTGCTTTCTGATGGGAAGGCCTAATTCCAGCTGTCTTGTTCTAAAACTTGTCTTCTGCATGATGGATGCCTGGCCTCAGCCCCTTCAGCTTTGCAGTTTTCTTCAGTTCTGACTCCCTCTCTCTTCCCTCTGGTGGGATTCTTCACTCTGCTTCAAACCAAAGTGATGATGATGTTTTGAAGCCCCTGACTTGGTTTAACCACTGGAGGACGTTTCAGAACTTTTTTTTTCTGGTTTAGACTCAGTTAATGGGTTTCTGGGTGAAGTATGCGGGACTTGACTCCTCCCCTCGTTCTGCCCTTTAACCTCCTCCATTTAGACCTGGACTCTGAAGTGGTTTGGTTGTTTGTCACTCAGTTGTTGTGATTTACAATAAAACATCACCTGATGCTTCTTTACTGTGTTAAACTGAAGAGAATGGAGACACCGCTGTGCACTGCACTTTGAATTCAACATGTTTAAATGCTGTTTTAGCTTTATTAGCTCACAACTATTTAAAATGAGAGATTTTAAACCACCTGGTCTTAACTGAGCAAAACATATGAAAACACACCGTGAACCTTTAGTGGATGTAAATAACTTGATCATGTCACCAGGCGTGAGTCGGTCCCAGTTAGAATCACTTGGGTTAGAAGCTCTTTTTAATGTTTCTCTTCTCATGACCATGTTGTGTCCTTAGCGTTGACTGGAATCATGTGTAAATCCCTGGATGTGACTCAGCAGCATGTTTGAGCCCTGTTGACTGGAGCTCTGTAGGTTCATGTAGTTAGCATCACTTTGTGCTCAGCTGTTCACACAAACTTGACGTCAGACGGCAGGTTTTCTTCTCATTGGTTTAGATGTGAAATTAAATGAGAAGTTGTAACTACATGTTTTCTTTTTTTACATTAAACACCAGACTTATAATACCAGAATTTAACCTTTTGGTTCAAATAAAGCTTGAACTTCCTGTTTACTTTCTGTGTATAAAGATGTTGAGGCTGATGTAAAGAGTATTGTTGGGTTTCATTTTCAGCTTCTGCTACTAATCTTCTGTGTGTTCTATCCTATTAGTGCATCTTCTAGTTTGTCTTTGCTAACTTCTAATAAAACCTAAACTCTCTGCTCACCTGAACTCCTGCCTGTCGCCTCTTTGTGTGTTCCTTCTCTCTACCATCGGCGCTAAACCTCAGCATCATCAACAACACACTAAGTTCATCACGTTACCCAGAAACCTCCAGTCTTCAGCTCTGTTGGACCAAAGGAAACAACCAGTATATTTAATGTTTTACTTCTTTAAAGCAGTCAGAGACTTAAAACTGTTGCCTTCTAGATAGATGATATAAATAGAAGCTTTATTGATCCCTTGAGAAAGTTCCTCTGGAACATTAAGCTGCCAGACCTGAGAATTCCTCCTTCTACTACTGATTTAAAAACAACTATGTTAGAAGGAAACAAACATTTAACATAAACAAGATGCGTTTGGTACAAAACACTCAGACTCTGGCACTGTGAAGGTAGGTGACACATTGCTGGAGGAGTAGGTTTTAATTTGGAAGAAAACGTTCAAATATTGTAGAAAGAGCATCATGGTGTTACCTCTACCTTAAACTAACCTCTAACTAACAGGATGAGTCGCTGAAGATGAGCAGTGTGATGGAACTGGTTGGATAAACTAGCTTTTAACCTGTTCAGGGTCAAAGTGAACAGATTAGTTGTTCTTAACCTCCAGTGTTTGACCCCTTCAGTCCAACACAGCAGGATGCTTTAAAAATGAAAGGTTTAGCTAAATAACAGACTCATAAAATAAAACCTAATTTATGTTGAGTGATCAGCTTACAGTGCTGGGTGGACACACACACTCTATACTTTCAGTTTATTCTGTCTCTATGGAGAATGACATGGTCAGTGCTGTGCATGTCTCAGCTCCGTGCACCCCACACACACACACACACACACACACACACACACACACACACACACACACACACACACACACACGTTTACTAGTGCTGCTCTAACTGCTTCCTGTATGAAGGGCCCATCAGTTTGGATCGCTAACTTTAGGAATGCTAATAATTTATCCCTTGGTTTGCTTGAGAACGTCGGCCATGTGTCTGTTATTTGATCAAACTAAAAGCAGGTCAGATGCTAACTCCTGTATGACTCTGCTAGAAGCTGGAGGTGAGTTTAACCATGTGACCTGTCCCATCAGGACGGCTCTGGATCTTTGAAGAGGAGCGGCTCCTTCAGTAAACTACGAGCTTCGCTCCGTCGAAGCAGTGAGAAACTCGTCCGTAAGCTGAAAGGTGGCAGCTCGTCACGAGACGCTGATCACAAAGGCTCTGGGTAACTATCAGCTCCCCGCCCACCCAGACACCTGCTCTAACCGCTTCAGGTGACTCACTTCCTACACTGGGAGCCGGAGGACGGAGCCGACCCTCGGGCTCGCTCTGCGTTTGGTTTTTAACCCAACAGAAGAGATTCTGTCTTCTTTGCTGGTGGTCAGGAGGTGTAAACCTGTTTGCACATGAAAGGATGGAGGAGGCTTCAGCCAGCGTGTGCATCCATTCTTTTTCTCATTGCATTTGTTTATCCTGTTGCACTATTGGTAAAAACCATTTTATCCACAAGTCAGGTTTTTCGAAGGTCGATGCCACGGCTTCTGCCAGATGCACCTTTTTATAGGAGGAAAGTCATAGATTTCAGAGAAAATGAGGGATTTATTAAAGAATACTTTCAGAATTTTTGTAAATAAGGTTAGAATTTCATTAGCCAAATGTTCAGTATTGTCAGAAAAATGACTAAAAGTGAAACCTTTAAATCTAATTTATAGAGAGACACCTTCTCAGTGAGCAGAGTTTATATCAGTAAAGGTTGTTTCATTTTAAAAACAGAAATCTGGAGCAAGGAGAACCTGTGGAGCATTCATTCCTTCCAAAAAGGAAACATTTATACAATTTTTTTGGTTTTGAAACGGATACAAAACAACAAAAACATCTTGTTTTTCATATTTTTAATTCTAGTCTTGGATCAAAATATGAAATGGTAAAAATGGGCCGTTAAAACGAAATTGATTTTAATATTTCATTACTCAGGTTGACATGATCAGGTGTTATGTTGATATACGATCCCCCGTCGAGATGTGTTCCTCCACCAGTTCAGCAGCGCGTTCGTTGCTAAATTGTCCCCGACGTTTTGTGCTCGTGCTACAGAAGAAGTATGTAAACTGTGAAAGATTAAACATGCTGTTTAAGGATCGAATTTCCCTTTCTCTCCCCTTTATTTGAACTTGAATACAGCTCACAAGAAGTGGCACTGAACAAGAGGGAAGGATGTCAAAATCAAACAGGAAGTGAATAAAAGAGACTGGTCACGAGTCCTAAAGTTTTCATCCTTTTTCTTCCTACTTTCTAGATTTTCCACAAAGGGAACTTGAACTTGAACTTGGGAGCTGCGTATCATTTTCTAACTCTGCAGACAATTTAGATACAAGTGCGCTCACAAACTGGTGGGGGAACACATCAAGACCGGGGAACTCTTATCAGTGTAACACCTGTTAGTAAACCTGAGCAATGAAATGTTAAAATCAAACAGCCCATTTTTCCGTTTCGTATTTTTGATCCGTGAATAGACTTTAAAATATGAAAAACAAGACGTTTGTTGGTTTGTATCCATTTCAAAAACATATAAAATATTTAAAGAATTTTTTGATGTTTTTTTTTTCTTTTTTCAATTGAAAATGAAAAGAACAAATGATACACAGATTAAGGAGCATTTTTTCTTTTAATTGGTTTTACAATTTTACGTGGGCAGCCACAGCTCAAGAGGGAAGAGGGGCTGTCTGCTGTTCGGGGACCCCCAGTCCTGAAGCCTCCCCTCTGCTCCTCAGGGACAGGTCAAATACAGAGAACTAATCCCACTACGTTGTACTGAGGTCCCCCCATAAACCTGTATTTAGACCAGAGGGTTTGTTTTTTTGATTCCCTAATGACTCGTCAAACTAAAAAACCAAAAATAAATATTTACTGGAAATATTTTTATACTTTATAGGAGAAAAACCAAACCTAATGCAAAACTTGCAAAACATAATTAGAGGAAAAGGTGTAATATTTAAAAAAAACATGGTTTTATTATTAGTCCAAAGACGGTCTGTATAGATGAAGTGTTTTAATACCTGACAGAGAAAAACAAACGATTCTAAAAGGAAAATAAATCAAAGTATATTTATGTTATAGAATATATCATTTTTGGAGAAATATTAATAGAAGAGAAAATGTTAATATTATTTTACCTCATGGCTAAATTGAGTCACATTTGACCAACTTTAAAATGCATTTTATTTTTGAAGAATTTGATAATTTATTTTTTACTGAAGTGACGTTTAAATGTTTGCACACAGCATCCTCATACTGAACCTGTAGTTTAGTCACCAGTAAGGTTTGAATCTCTCTGATTTACAAATCCAACCAAAGGGAGGAGGGGAAACGTTTCACTCACTAGCTGGGATGCATGTCGAGCAGCATCTGCAATGAGGAACAGACTAATACCTGCTTTTGGAAATGCCTTTATGCTTGACCCTGTGGGAGTCACTTTCCACTAATACTTCCATCTATTTATTGCATTTTGTGGCTTTTGGACTGTTAAAAAATAAAACTTCACACAGCTTTGGACTTTTATTCATTTGACTTTCTTTGAATTTAATGTTTTTATGTCTGCATGTTTGAATGAAAGCTGTGTTGAATTGTTTTTTTATTTATAAATAAATGTGTATTTCTTCTGAATGTGTCCTTGCATGCATCGTCTGTGTGCTCTCTGGTGTTTGATTTCCTTTTGTTCTGCTCCTCACCGTGGCTCATGAGGATGATGGACAGGATGTTGTTGTCTTCATCTTCATCCTGGCTGACGGTTTTGTTAAATGGCTGCAGAAACGTCTAACTCTTACTCAAAGTTTTCCTCTGGAGTGTTTTGGAAGCAGCAGGAGAGGTGGGGTGTGAGATATTAGTTCTGATTATTAGTTTGATTTCATAAAACAAGGTGTTTCCTCCTTCCACCAGCAAAGGAAGGCAGGTGTGTGTTACTGGTACAAGTATCAATGTAGCATTGATCAGGAACCAGGGGTGGAAATGATGTTCAACCCAAAAAGTAAAAATCCTCTTCCTCCAAATGCTTTCTATGACAGCGATTCAGAGGCTATATAACTGAACATTTAGTTATTTTCTGTAAAGGATGGAGCAGATCAAACCTCTGGTGCAGGTTATTTATCAGTGACCTGTAAACGGAGCTGACCTTTAGGGTGAATTTCCTCTTCAGGAGGATCAGGTCACTTTACAGAAGCAGGTTTTTAATGTTTGGTTAAACAGGTCATCAGTTAAACGTAAAACTGAGCTGCTAATTAGTGACGTATTTAAAGTTTTAGATCCAGAACTGCCTCTGATTGGTGAGTCACTAATACACTGATGTGAAATAGTATTTGTCCCCTTAAAGATTTCTTCTGTTTTTGCTGACTCGTCACATTTAAATGTTTCAGACAGATTTCAGTATCAGACAGTAAATATAAGGATGATTTGTTTCAGGGAACAAACCAATCTGAACGACCTGTTTAAGGTCAACGGTCAGACGCTCTCCTTCAGGATTTTCATGGTTCTATCAGTTCCAGCCAGTGGTCCAGGTCCTGAAGACCAGACCATCACACTGCCACCACCATGTCTGACATGATGTGGCTCAGCGGGTCAGGACAGTCATCCGCTGATCAGAAGGTCAACGATTCAATTCCCAGTTCCAGCAGGTCAAAGAATCCATTGGACAAGATTCTGAACCCCAAAGAAGGATTAATAAAATACAGAGAAATAATTGATCTAAAGGGATAAAAAAAAAAAAGATTCGTTTTTAACCAGATTCTAAAATGGTCCACTGCTGTATTGTTAGTCCACAAAATTTGTATTCAAAAAGTCCCAGGGATCATCAGGATGGGTATGAGGCTCTTTGGGTGGGGGGTCCTTGTCAGCTGACAGAATATTTTCCCAGAATTCTTGAGGAGCAACAAAATGTTTTTAGCTAATGTGATGCAGGTCTGGTGTGTTGCTTTTTGAGATCTTTTAGCCTCCTTGATGTTGTCAGTTATATCAGTTCTACAGGTCTGGTAGGGATCAGGTCTGATAGGGATCAGGTCTGGTAGGGATCAGGTCTGATAGGGATCAGGTCTGGTAGGGATCAGGTCTGATAGGGATCAGGTCTGATAGGGATCAGGTCTGATATGGATCAGGTCTGGTAGGGATCAGGTCTGATATGGATCAGGTCTGATAGGGATCAGGTCTGGTAGGGATCAGGTCTGATAGGGATCAGGTCTGGTAGGGATCAGGTCTGATAGGGATCAGGTCTGGTAGGGATCAGGTCTGATAGGGATCAGGTCTGATAGGGATCAGGTCTGGTAGGGATCAGGTCTGGTAGGGATCAGGTCTGGGTGTGACTGGTGGATCTGGACCTGTCTCTTNNCCCCACACACACACACACACACACACACACACACACACACACACACACACACACACACACACACACGTTTACTAGTGCTGCTCTAACTGCTTCCTGTATGAAGGGCCCATCAGTTTGGATCGCTAACTTTAGGAATGCTAATAATTTATCCCTTGGTTTGCTTGAGAACGTCGGCCATGTGTCTGTTATTTGATCAAACTAAAAGCAGGTCAGATGCTAACTCCTGTATGACTCTGCTAGAAGCTGGAGGTGAGTTTAACCATGTGACCTGTCCCATCAGGACGGCTCTGGATCTTTGAAGAGGAGCGGCTCCTTCAGTAAACTACGAGCTTCGCTCCGTCGAAGCAGTGAGAAACTCGTCCGTAAGCTGAAAGGTGGCAGCTCGTCACGAGACGCTGATCACAAAGGCTCTGGGTAACTATCAGCTCCCCGCCCACCCAGACACCTGCTCTAACCGCTTCAGGTGACTCACTTCCTACACTGGGAGCCGGAGGACGGAGCCGACCCTCGGGCTCGCTCTGCGTTTGGTTTTTAACCCAACAGAAGAGATTCTGTCTTCTTTGCTGGTGGTCAGGAGGTGTAAACCTGTTTGCACATGAAAGGATGGAGGAGGCTTCAGCCAGCGTGTGCATCCATTCTTTTTCTCATTGCATTTGTTTATCCTGTTGCACTATTGGTAAAAACCATTTTATCCACAAGTCAGGTTTTTCGAAGGTCGATGCCACGGCTTCTGCCAGATGCACCTTTTTATAGGAGGAAAGTCATAGATTTCAGAGAAAATGAGGGATTTATTAAAGAATACTTTCAGAATTTTTGTAAATAAGGTTAGAATTTCATTAGCCAAATGTTCAGTATTGTCAGAAAAATGACTAAAAGTGAAACCTTTAAATCTAATTTATAGAGAGACACCTTCTCAGTGAGCAGAGTTTATATCAGTAAAGGTTGTTTCATTTTAAAAACAGAAATCTGGAGCAAGGAGAACCTGTGGAGCATTCATTCCTTCCAAAAAGGAAACATTTATACAATTTTTTTGGTTTTGAAACGGATACAAAACAACAAAAACATCTTGTTTTTCATATTTTTAATTCTAGTCTTGGATCAAAATATGAAATGGTAAAAATGGGCCGTTAAAACGAAATTGATTTTAATATTTCATTACTCAGGTTGACATGATCAGGTGTTATGTTGATATACGATCCCCCGTCGAGATGTGTTCCTCCACCAGTTCAGCAGCGCGTTCGTTGCTAAATTGTCCCCGACGTTTTGTGCTCGTGCTACAGAAGAAGTATGTAAACTGTGAAAGATTAAACATGCTGTTTAAGGATCGAATTTCCCTTTCTCTCCCCTTTATTTGAACTTGAATACAGCTCACAAGAAGTGGCACTGAACAAGAGGGAAGGATGTCAAAATCAAACAGGAAGTGAATAAAAGAGACTGGTCACGAGTCCTAAAGTTTTCATCCTTTTTCTTCCTACTTTCTAGATTTTCCACAAAGGGAACTTGAACTTGAACTTGGGAGCTGCGTATCATTTTCTAACTCTGCAGACAATTTAGATACAAGTGCGCTCACAAACTGGTGGGGGAACACATCAAGACCGGGGAACTCTTATCAGTGTAACACCTGTTAGTAAACCTGAGCAATGAAATGTTAAAATCAAACAGCCCATTTTTCCGTTTCGTATTTTTGATCCGTGAATAGACTTTAAAATATGAAAAACAAGACGTTTGTTGGTTTGTATCCATTTCAAAAACATATAAAATATTTAAAGAATTTTTTGATGTTTTTTTTTTCTTTTTTCAATTGAAAATGAAAAGAACAAATGATACACAGATTAAGGAGCATTTTTTCTTTTAATTGGTTTTACAATTTTACGTGGGCAGCCACAGCTCAAGAGGGAAGAGGGGCTGTCTGCTGTTCGGGGACCCCCAGTCCTGAAGCCTCCCCTCTGCTCCTCAGGGACAGGTCAAATACAGAGAACTAATCCCACTACGTTGTACTGAGGTCCCCCCATAAACCTGTATTTAGACCAGAGGGTTTGTTTTTTTGATTCCCTAATGACTCGTCAAACTAAAAAACCAAAAATAAATATTTACTGGAAATATTTTTATACTTTATAGGAGAAAAACCAAACCTAATGCAAAACTTGCAAAACATAATTAGAGGAAAAGGTGTAATATTTAAAAAAAACATGGTTTTATTATTAGTCCAAAGACGGTCTGTATAGATGAAGTGTTTTAATACCTGACAGAGAAAAACAAACGATTCTAAAAGGAAAATAAATCAAAGTATATTTATGTTATAGAATATATCATTTTTGGAGAAATATTAATAGAAGAGAAAATGTTAATATTATTTTACCTCATGGCTAAATTGAGTCACATTTGACCAACTTTAAAATGCATTTTATTTTTGAAGAATTTGATAATTTATTTTTTACTGAAGTGACGTTTAAATGTTTGCACACAGCATCCTCATACTGAACCTGTAGTTTAGTCACCAGTAAGGTTTGAATCTCTCTGATTTACAAATCCAACCAAAGGGAGGAGGGGAAACGTTTCACTCACTAGCTGGGATGCATGTCGAGCAGCATCTGCAATGAGGAACAGACTAATACCTGCTTTTGGAAATGCCTTTATGCTTGACCCTGTGGGAGTCACTTTCCACTAATACTTCCATCTATTTATTGCATTTTGTGGCTTTTGGACTGTTAAAAAATAAAACTTCACACAGCTTTGGACTTTTATTCATTTGACTTTCTTTGAATTTAATGTTTTTATGTCTGCATGTTTGAATGAAAGCTGTGTTGAATTGTTTTTTTATTTATAAATAAATGTGTATTTCTTCTGAATGTGTCCTTGCATGCATCGTCTGTGTGCTCTCTGGTGTTTGATTTCCTTTTGTTCTGCTCCTCACCGTGGCTCATGAGGATGATGGACAGGATGTTGTTGTCTTCATCTTCATCCTGGCTGACGGTTTTGTTAAATGGCTGCAGAAACGTCTAACTCTTACTCAAAGTTTTCCTCTGGAGTGTTTTGGAAGCAGCAGGAGAGGTGGGGTGTGAGATATTAGTTCTGATTATTAGTTTGATTTCATAAAACAAGGTGTTTCCTCCTTCCACCAGCAAAGGAAGGCAGGTGTGTGTTACTGGTACAAGTATCAATGTAGCATTGATCAGGAACCAGGGGTGGAAATGATGTTCAACCCAAAAAGTAAAAATCCTCTTCCTCCAAATGCTTTCTATGACAGCGATTCAGAGGCTATATAACTGAACATTTAGTTATTTTCTGTAAAGGATGGAGCAGATCAAACCTCTGGTGCAGGTTATTTATCAGTGACCTGTAAACGGAGCTGACCTTTAGGGTGAATTTCCTCTTCAGGAGGATCAGGTCACTTTACAGAAGCAGGTTTTTAATGTTTGGTTAAACAGGTCATCAGTTAAACGTAAAACTGAGCTGCTAATTAGTGACGTATTTAAAGTTTTAGATCCAGAACTGCCTCTGATTGGTGAGTCACTAATACACTGATGTGAAATAGTATTTGTCCCCTTAAAGATTTCTTCTGTTTTTGCTGACTCGTCACATTTAAATGTTTCAGACAGATTTCAGTATCAGACAGTAAATATAAGGATGATTTGTTTCAGGGAACAAACCAATCTGAACGACCTGTTTAAGGTCAACGGTCAGACGCTCTCCTTCAGGATTTTCATGGTTCTATCAGTTCCAGCCAGTGGTCCAGGTCCTGAAGACCAGACCATCACACTGCCACCACCATGTCTGACATGATGTGGCTCAGCGGGTCAGGACAGTCATCCGCTGATCAGAAGGTCAACGATTCAATTCCCAGTTCCAGCAGGTCAAAGAATCCATTGGACAAGATTCTGAACCCCAAAGAAGGATTAATAAAATACAGAGAAATAATTGATCTAAAGGGATAAAAAAAAAAAAGATTCGTTTTTAACCAGATTCTAAAATGGTCCACTGCTGTATTGTTAGTCCACAAAATTTGTATTCAAAAAGTCCCAGGGATCATCAGGATGGGTATGAGGCTCTTTGGGTGGGGGGTCCTTGTCAGCTGACAGAATATTTTCCCAGAATTCTTGAGGAGCAACAAAATGTTTTTAGCTAATGTGATGCAGGTCTGGTGTGTTGCTTTTTGAGATCTTTTAGCCTCCTTGATGTTGTCAGTTATATCAGTTCTACAGGTCTGGTAGGGATCAGGTCTGGTAGGGATCAGGTCTGATATGGATCAGGTCTGATAGGGATCAGGTCTGATATGGATCAGGTCTGATAGGGATCAGGTCTGGTAGGGATCAGGTCTGGTAGGGATCAGGTCTGATAGGGATCAGGTCTGATAGGGATCAGGTCTGGTAGGGATCAGGTCTGGTAGGGATCAGGTCTGGGTGTGACTGGTGGATCTGGACTCAGCTTTCTAAATAATCTGGTTAATAATGGTTTTCCACACAGGGCCAGGTTGGTTCTTTAATAACTGAAATCATTATTTGAAAACTGTTTTTTATATTTACTCAGGATTTCTTTGTCTGAAAATGAATTTGCTGATCTAACATTTAAGAGTGACGAGTCAGCAAAAACTGAAGACAGCTGTCGGGGTTAAATCAGTTTTACTGAAAAGGAACAAAAGATTGTTTTTATAAATCTAACTTCAGGTCTGTTTCCAACTAGAACATTGCTTGTTTCCACATGTCTCTCATTAATGAATCATCTATTATCGAACCTCAGAGTCCAGCCTGTTCAAAGGTTTCATCAAATTCACAAAGGAAATAATCCATCATGTGTAACTAATAGATGTGTGAAGCTGTGACATTAACCACCATGTAACTCCACTGAGCTCACTCATTTCCTCATCTCCACCACCCCCCACCCTGCCTCTCTGCATGTGGGTGCAGCATGAAGCGAGCCAGCTCTTTGGGCGTTCTTAACCTGCTGGACAAGACGGCCAAAGACCAAGTAAGGACAGAGGAAACTACCTGCAGCGCATCACCTGCTTTCAGGATGGGAGTGTCTGATGTTTAAAGACGAGCTTTCAAACAACACACGATGATGTTCAGTGTAGACCAACAAATCAGTCATTATTCATTTAAAAGTAGAAACAACATCAGTTTTGAGCCTCGGCTAAAGATTACACAACAACAACGTTCTGCTGATGTGGTCCCAAGATATTTATTATCTTTTGTTTCAGTCTGAAACTGAAGCCACAGTCATGGTAGAAATCAGTCCAGTTTCTTCTAATTCTATGGTTTTATGTTTCAGGACATTAAAATCTCTTTACCAGGTTCTTATTTCTCCTGAAGTCTGAAAAACACACCGATTCCACCATGTTTTTATCAAATGACATTAAAAAGCTGTGACTTTCAGTTGGTTGGGGTTCCAGGAATCTGTTTTGAGTCAGTCCTCTGAAGGTTCCAGTCAGACTGAGGTCTGCAGCACCTGGTTTCAGGTCCTCGTCCTGTTTTATGACCCGGTTCTGTCCAGGCTCCAGCTGCCAGACAGACGTTTGATTTAAAAACACTACAGAGGAGTTCACAGACTCCCCAAAACCATCAGCCCTCCACCACCATGCTGACAGCTCTTTGTTCTGATGCATTATGGGTAAACACTTCTGCTTTGGCCTCGTATGTCTAGTCTGACCTTGGGATGAATTTCTGGGACGTCCAGTCACTATCAGTTATCTTTCTCTCTGTAGAAAGACGGACTCCTAATTGTTTGATGTAAAGTCATGTGATGTTTCTCTTGGTGTTGACACACGCCTGTATGCTCCAGACCAGGACAAACCGCTGATCAAGGAAAGCAGCAGGACTGGACTTCACACAGTTAAACCATTTAGTTGTTGTTTAGTAAACAATCACATGGTGGAGTCTTGTGTTTTTGTACTCATGAGGTTAGAATCATTTTAAAACCTGTTAAAGACTAAATCCTGATATGTAAAGCTCTAGAATTAAAAGAGTAGACTCTCTTTTCCCCATGACTAAATAGATAGAAACAGAATTTATTTAAATAAAACCAACCAGGGCTTTATAAGTCAGTAAAATCTAAATTCTTATATGTCTGTTTTTATTTATTGCACCTTAAATATGCTATTTAAAAAAAAAGCATTTAACTACATCTGAACCCGAGCTGCTAAAACGTTGTAAACTTTGCTTTCCGTAGTGAATGTGTGGATATGATTTCAGCTCAGCAGCACTGATTTCTCACTTCCTGTCATGTTTTTCCCCTCAAGGAACGAAATAATCGTCTGAGAAAGAGTCACGACCTGAGTGCCAGCCACACCAACCTGGCGCCGTGAAGGAAGAGACTGATGACCTGTGTTCACTGTAAATAGCAGCTTCTGGTTTAGCTAGTGGGCTGGGTTGTGTTCAGATGTTCTGTGTGTGCTGCAGGGTGACTCTATTTATTACTGCTGGACAATAGTTTATTCTTTGCTTGTCTGAAGGCAGAAACGTGAAGTTTAAGTTTTCCAAACATTTAGTTCAGAGGCTGAAAGTGAAGCTTCTGTTGTTGTTCAAGTCCCAGAAGAGGAAGACGAGCTGATCTCCAGTCGTCACATCGAAGGAACCCACTGTCCAGTTTTTACTGACAGTAAACAGCTGTGTGTGTGTGTGTGTGTGTGGAGCTACATGATGACCTACTGGGATGTTTCTGTCTAAAAGTATCTATTATTACCACCTTAACCATTACAGATGGCTTCAGAACAGCCTCACTTCAGAGAAATACTCCAACAAAGCTTGTGAGCTGACGGCTCATTAAGCAGTGTGCTGCTGATGGCTTCAAACAGCTTCCATCTAAAGTTTGACATCTGTTACAATATTTAACAAACCTTTACTGCTGTCAGTTTTACAAAAATACCATCATTTACATAGAATTCTGTTGTTTATTTACACTTTTGGAGCAGACTGGGGTCAGATCTGTCAGGAATGTTTCATTATTTCTGACAAGCTAACATTGTAATGTAAATGTAATGGTGGTGTATAGGTTTATGGTAATGTTTGCATGAACCTCTAGGAGGAAACACTAAAAAGTATTTTTTAAAACCACCTTATTGACAATCTGTAGACTTATATTAAGACATTATTTGTGTAAAAAATATTTATTTGATCATTTTTTAAAACTCAGCTAAAAATATGTTTTTTAGTTGTTTTTTTATTTCTAAAATCTGTTCATTGTTAACCGTCTGATGGACATTTGGGTGTAATACCACAAATGACCAGTAGGAGCTTCTCATTAAACATGTTTATCATTTAAACAGCTAAAGATGGATGACTGTGTTCCTCCACCTGAACCTCTAGAATCACTGAATCAGACAAAAAGACTTCTGGTGTTTTTTACTAAAATCACTGCTGATTAGATGGTGACCTGGTCAGACGTGTTCAGAAATCAAAACTTCACGTTAGATGATTCAACACTAATCAGGTTCCTAAACCACCCAGTGGCTGATTTAAACAGTGAGATCTGAGTGGAACTCAGTTGCTCTAAAGTCCTAAATGATGACTGTTTTAGAGTAGAAGTGACCGACTCCTCTCCTCAGCATCCTGTTTGCTGACGATCAGGACGAAGTGGACTTGTTTATGCTGTTTTGTTTCTAGTGCTGGTTTCAGTCTGCTGACAGGGTGATGTCATTTATTGGTTCATGAAGGCTGTTTTCCTCCAGGGGTTGAACTCTTTTAAAGCAAAACATGCTCCCAGCTTATTTAGTAACCGGTTAGTGAATAAATTTAAAACACTAAAATACAATATGATCAGAATTAATGCTCATTTTAATGGTATTATTTTTATATAACTGTATATTTCTGTTCAGAATGTCACAATAAATAAATGTGACCCTTATTTTTGCTTTACAGCAGCTGGACATTCTGCATCGAACACTTCAGATCCTAGTTTTTCTCTTCTGTGTTTTTTAAATCTTTATTTAAAGTGTTACTTTATTTTTAAAGAGCTGGGTATATTTAGAACCTATGTGCTGTTGACATGCTCATATTGCTGTAATGTTATAAAAGCCTTAACTCATTCTCTTTCAATAACAGAGGAACTGCTGGATTACATCAACGTGCTTTTATTTCTGAGTCCAGTTTGAACCACCTCCATCTGTAATAACCTGGTGGTGATGGTTTTATCTTTTAAAAGATCTCCAGGCTTCCATCCTTTATTTAGACTTTTGGCAGCTTTTTTTTCTTCATTGAGTCTCATGGCACATAAACCAAAAGAAACAGGATCAAATATAATCCTCACAGGATGCAACGTCAAGCAGAATTCATTCAGTTTGTGAGCTGAATAAATGCAGGAAGTGAAGCATTAAATTATGGCTTAAAATATCACTTTAGATCATCCCATTGCAGTTAAAACGTCTGACTTTAAATGAACTTATTTGTATTTGTATTGTGTTAAAACTGAATAACTCTCATTTTATTTATTTGCTTAGTTTAAATTTTCATTTGGTTCAATTGTTTTCAACTTCACCAAATCTTGTGAGTAAATATGAGATCCACCTGTTTTAAAATTCACCAGTTAATAGAAAAATAAGTGTAATTTAAGGTGGTATGATCATTAATGGAATGATTTCTTAATGTTTGAATGTCAAAGTTTAAATGGAAGTTTCTTTTTGGGAGGGCTAAGCTGACAGCAGTGATGATGTAAGTCCCAGTCTGTTGTTTTCTTGTTGTTTATTGTTTTTATTTGTGTCATTTCTGCTCCCAGCATGTGTTGGGTTCTAAATGCAAGACTATTCTCAGGTTGATACGGTTGAAGAAAGGATTTATTTATGCTCAGACAGACATTCATTATTGGACCAGATCAGTGAATCGATGTATTTAAAGCCACAGATTTAGAATATGAATCAAAGAGTCTAAGAAATACTGGATGTGTTCAAATGATCATTTAATCTATTAATGTCAATAAACTCACAATCAGCATAATTCATGTTTGTTAAGCGATACTAAATGTTTTAGCCTGAATGAGAGTGTGTGTGTGTGTGTGTGTGTTTTTCACCACTGAACAGCTTAAGAAGCGTTGCACTTATTAAACATGGTCACAATGTGTGTGTAGTGTGTGTTCCTGGTTTAAACTGGCCTCCTCCCTCCGCCCTGCTGCTCAGCCTGCGTCAGGGTGAAGCTGCTAAGGAGTGTTTAGGTTGCTCACACACAACTAACATGATCATACTGAAGGAATGGGCACAAGCTGATGAAAATCATGAGCATATGTACAAACCTCTTTGTTTTTATTCTTTAATGCACTGTAATTTGGGGAATGATTGTTTGCTATTTGATTTTTTTTTACCAGTTTGTTTTTTGTGAGCTGAAGGTTTTGTCCTGCAGAAATTGTTCACTTAACTTTTTTGAAGAATAAAATGATCACATTAATGGTGCTTCGGGTGTAGTTTTTGAAAAAAAGAAGTCCTTATGTCTTATTTAATAATAATTGTGGAATCATATGGCTGAGTGATCGTGTTTGATCACTAGTGCATTGTGGGGTTTTAAAATTACTTTTGAAAATTTTAGAAACAAAATCAGGAATAAAACTGTTAGGATGATCAAATGTGATGACAATGCAGGAGGAGATAGGAAGTGGAAGTCCTTGGTAACCTTAGCAACCAGACCTGACAATGCTGCAATCCTTCCTGGTCCAGTGGTGAAATGTGAGCCCCCCTCCTGACCAGGGGAACATTTTCCCACTGACCACCTGATGGATGGCTTTATTCTGTTTTCACTTACATAAAAAAAGTAGCTCAAAACTAATCTTGTGTCTGGGATTGTGTTTCATGTTCACCTGTCTGCAAGATGAATTTCCCTACGGGGACTTCTATAATAAAGTGAAGTGAAGTGAAGTAATCTCTTAAAATGCTTTTCATGTAGGTTAGTTATACTCTGGTGTCTCATTTTCTGTTTAGTTCTACATTTGTCTTCACTTGTTTATAATTGTCTCATTTGTTTATAACTGTAAAGCGCCTTGTGATCTTTACCTTGAAAGGCTCTATAAAAATAAAACTTGTTCTTCAGCATGGTTGGTTACATTTCCTAAACTTTGAGATAAGTTGTTTTGTCTTTTTGGATAAAATAACATGTGAGAGCTTTAAATTTAAATGTGCAGCCTAAACCTGAAACTTTTGCAAAAAAGTTATGAAAAAAGTAAACTCCTTTACTTAAAGCTTTGAAAATCTTTAAAAATTACAAACATTTTATAAAAACATTCAAATAATTTATTAACTCAATTAAATGTTTAAAAAACAAAAGTAAGTAAAATGTATTAATAGAGCTCCTATTACAGATAAAACGTCACAAAGCTTTGAACAACACCTGAAACAAAATCAGGTCTATAAATGTATCAGTAAAAATCTGGATTAAAGCTTCATGGTTGAAATACATCCGTTCTAAGTTTATCAGTTCCGCCCTTTAAAGGGTTAATAAAACAAATCACGCGTTGGTTAAATATTTTAGCAGCGAGATTATTATATCTGTAAATTTAAAAAGAAAAACAACCCTGCCGACTCTGCTGACCACGTGATTCAAGATCTGCGCTCTGATTTGTCAAATGCCAAGTCAATTATTCAGTGGGTGTGTCCTAATGGGAGTTAGTGGCTTAAGAAGAAGAACGGAGCAGAAACATCCGCTTTGAGGGAAATGTCTTCTGTTCCAGACGGGAAGAAGCTGGTCCGGAGCCCCAGCGGCCTGCGCATGGTTCCGGAGAACGGAGCCTTCAACAGCCCCTTCTCACTAGACGAGCCGCAGTGGGTCCCCGACAGAGAGGTGAGACCCACTAACAAACCGAGGAGCGGAGACAGCGGACAGGAGTGAGGTGAAACTACCAACTCGGTACTTCCGGTTGGCGCTTTCACAATAAATTATCAGGTTGTCATCTTAGAAAGAAAAGGCATTGGTTTAAAGACTTGATTAAAGACGTGTTTGCTGATAGTTTCTCAGAAAATCTTATTTTATAAGAATTCAAATAATTTATGGTGGTAGTGCCTGTAAATGGTTTGTGGATTCGAATAAAGGCAAAGGGACGGGCACATAATCCTGTAGTACAGAACAATTTACCCATCATGCATCATTCTATAAATTACTCCTCTCTATGTTTTAACATACGACAACAGTTTTTGTAACAATGGCTAATTTGTAACTGGATCACAGGAACACAGTAAAATGTATTACCTCTTGAGTTATTAGAGAATAAAAATGTCCAAAAACTGCTATGAAAACATCTCTGATGAATATTTTTAAACTTTTTTAAATTAAGTAAAATGCACAAAAAGGAGTAATTTACCATAATAAATGTTGTGTGGTTGGGGGATGTTTTTTTAAATCAGTTTTGGGTAAGTCAGGAATTATCCAAAATATTAACTCTGATGTGCAGCATCAGTTTTATAAATTACTACCTCTTAGGTCTCTGGAGGACAAAAATGTCCCATTAAGTTTCATTAAAACCAGTTGATATTCCCATATTTAAAAAAACCCCTACATTCTTTGATTTAAGGGTGTTGTATTATTTTTAATTGTCAGAACTCTAATTTTTAATATTAATGTTTAAACTCTATTCCTCCTTATTGACCCAAACATGAAACATGTTCCATCAGATCTTCTAATGATTTTATTGAATAAATTAATAAAAACAATAAGTGAGTTCAGGTAGATTTTATTAGTTTTATGGTGTCACATTTTTTGTGGATTTTCTTTCATAATTAAAAATCAGCATCATGTAATCTAACCAAATATGTGTTAAAATCTTGATGATAAGAAAGACTTTAACCAAAAAAAATAAATAAATATTGACATGTTTTTATTGTCGCTTTTGGGAAGTGGAACTTCGCCTCGCCTCGCCTTCTTCCGCTTATCCGGGTCCGGGTCGCGGGGGCAGCATTCCAAGTCGGGCAGCCCAGGCCACCTTCTCCCTGGCCAAGTCCACCAGCTCCTCAGCTGGGACGCCCAGGCGTTCCCAGGCCAAACCAGAGATATATTTTCTCCAGCGTGTTCTGGGTCAACCCGGGGGCCTCCTGCCGGCAGGACATGCCCAGAACACCTCCCGAGGGAGGCGTCCAGGAGGCATCCTTACCAGATGCCCGAACCACCTCAACTGGCTCCTTTCGATATGGAGGAGCAGCGGTTCTACTCCGAGTCTCTCCCGGATGTCCGAGCTTCTTACCCTATCCCTAAGGCTGAGCCCGGCCACCCTGCGGAGGAAACTCATTTCAGCCGCTTGTATCCGCGATCTTGTTCTTTCAGTCATTACCCAAAGCTCATGACCATAGGTGAGGATTGGGACGTAGACCGACCGGTAAATCGAGAGCCTTGCTTTCTGGCTCAGCTCTCTCTTTACCACAACAGACCGGTTCAGCGTCCGCATCACTGCAGACGCTGCCCCAATCCGCCTGTCGATCTCCCGCTCCCTCCTTCTCTCACTCGTGAACAAGACCCCGAGATACTTGAACTCCCCCACTTGAGGCAGGACCTCTCTCCCGACCCGGAGTTGGCAATCCACCTTTTTCTGGTCAAGAACCATGGACTCAGATTTGGAGGTGCTGATCCTCATCCCAGCCGCTTCACACTCGGCTGCGAACCTCCCCAGCAAGAGCTGTAGGTCAGAGCCTGATGAAGCTAGGAGGACCACATCATCCGCAAAAAGCAGAGACGAGATTCTCCTGTCACCAAACTCCACCCCCTCCACACCACGGCTGCGCCTAGAAATCCTGTCCATAAAGGTTATGGAACTGGAAGGAAGGAAGTGGAACTTTATTTCGTTTAATACCCCAGAGGGGAGTAAAGTGAGTAGTAAACTTAATTTTTTTTTCATTTTTAATTCATCATTATTTTTATTGCTCTTACTAATGTAATTAATTCATTTTCTTTATTACACAGGCACTATAACTATTCATTTTACTTTATATTGTTTTAATTGTCCATTATACACGTTTATGTTCACAGCAGCATATAAATAAAACTTTAAAAGACTCAAATAGTCATTAATCAATCAGGACAACACTCCCTCCTCCCCACTCCACAATCAAATCTGATTTGTCTACTTTTATATGTAAACTTCACTAATAATAATGATTTAAAAAGTGAAGTAAATTTATCCTTCCCATCAGAACATGATGACTCAACATGTTTTTGACACCAGTAAAGCTAAACTGATTTATTTCCTTACTCCTGGTGAATGGGGTTTGTTTGGAGCTTTTATTTTTTGGATCTAGACTTGTACTTCCGGTTTCCTCCTCTACGCTGCGGTTAGCTTGTCATGTTGTAGACATGGCCGCCGTCTCCGGAATGGGCCTCTGGGCTCCCGCGGCTCCAGAGTCCAGCTGTCTCTGAGCTCAGACCTGTTGTTAGAGGGACTCCATTACAGTCAAACGCATCGTTACTGTGCGTGTTGGCCCACACTCACGCGCCTAGCTGCTGTTGTAGCATCACGTGAAGGAATGTCTCTGTTTGTGTCTGAGTCCCATGAAACTACAGCTGAGGACACAGAAAGTCCCAGCCTCACTGTTTACTTACTGTACAACACAAGGTTCATTATTATTGTTTACCTTCTGCTGATTTAGTCTGTTTATTTACTCCATCTTTAAACTGGAGAGCAGCCATGAAGGAGCAGAGCTGCGGAACAGTTTGTTTCTCCATCATGATGCTCTTATTTTTTGTATTTTTGTCTTATTTTATTGTTTCAGATCATCAAAACTTGTAAATATTAGACAAAGACACAAGTAAACACAAAATGCAGATTCTAAATGAGACTGGTGAATCACGTCTTTGGAAAGCTGAGTTCGGTTTCTCCAGCCACATCTAGCAGGTCCACCTCTGAATGGCTTTAGAAAAACTAAATGAAGACTTTGGAGTGTCCTAGTCAAAGTCCTGACCTGAGTCTGATGGAGATGCTGTGGGTAGGACCTTAAAAAGGCTTCAAGCTGGAAAAGCCTCCAATGTGGCTGAATGACAACAACTCTGCAAAGAGGAGTGGAGCCAGAATTCCTCCTCATCCTGTAAAAGACTCACTGCCAGTTGTTGCTGCTGAGGGTGGCTCAACCAGTTAGTAGGTTTAGGAGGAATCACTTTATCACACAGAGTCATGGAGGTCAGGGTAGTTCCACCTTAAATATAAACTTCTTCATTTAGAAACTACATGTTGTGTTTACTTGTGTTATCTTGGTCTTGTATTTAAATGTGTTTGATCTGAAACATTAAAGTGTGCACAAACATAAAAAAGAGAAATCAGGAAGTAGAAACACCTCTTCACACCACTCTAGATTCCTGGACTTGTTGATCTTTGTGGACCTCAGTGGAACTGGACCCAGGCTGCTGCTGTAGATGTGGAATGTGCTGAGCTCGGCATGTTGTGTAACTTCCTGTTTTTCCTCTTTCCTCCTCAGTGCCCGAGATGCATGCAGTGTGACACCAAGTTTGACTTCATCAGAAGAAAGGTCTGTTTTCTGCCCTGCAGCCCCAGTGACACATCACAGCTCCATGTGACTCTTTTAGGTCTCTGTGCTGATCTCAGGTTTTAACAAACTGCTGATTTGTTGTATTTCCTGTCATGGGTTTGATGTAAAGAAATCTGTTTCTGCAGTGAACTCACTGGTTGGTTGGTTGGTTGCAAGAAGTTAATTTTCTCAAAACTATCAGCTTTGTCTCAGCGTTGCTGTGCACCAGAACTTCCAGTTTAAGTTTAGGAGAATAACAGGTGGTACTTATTATTTTTTCCATGAGCTCAGGCTTTTGAGGAGGCTCTGTTTTTTGACCCTGTCTGTTTTCACCACAAGAATCAGAAACAACATTTCTTGTGTTTTTACATTCAGAGCTGTGAAAAAGTATTTGCCCTTACAGAATTCATGTGTTTTTGCTGACTCGTCACATTTAAATGTTTCAGATCAGCTAACAGATTTCAGTATCAGACTAAAATAACCTGATTTATTATCAAAAGCAGTTTTCAAATAATAATTTCATTGTTTCAGGGAATAAATCTCTCCAATCCAATCTGGTCCTGTGTGAAAAGGTTTTTGCTCCCTAAATCTAATAACGGGTAGTAACTCCTGGTTAGTGATAACTAGTAATAATGGAACGAGACACACACCTTCCAGAAAGTTACCCAGAAGTCTCTGGGAGCACCAAGCTGTTTTTATCTACTGTGAGATGGGTCTTTGTGTTGCTTTTGGTCAGCAGAGGTTTTGACCTTTGAACTCTCTCATGGAGGACATTTTTGTCTCGTCTCTTTCTTATTGCTGAATCATGACCTCTGACCTTAACTTTAACCAGTGAGACCTGCAGGGCTTTAGATGTTGTTCTGGGTTCTTTTGTTGTTGAATTTCTTTAGAACAGGACATGATGTGTAGCTTTTGAGATCTTTTAGCCTCCTTCATGTTGTCAGACAGGTTCTACTGAAATGATTTTATTAATTCTACAGGTCTGATAATGATCAGGTCTGATAGTGATCAGGTCTGATAATGATCAGGTCTGATAGTGATCAGGTCTGATAATGATCAGGTCTGACAGTGATCAGGTCTGATAGTGATCAGGTCTGGTAGTGATCAGGTCTGATAGTGATCAGGTCTGATAATGATCAGGTCTGATAGTGATCAGGTCTGATAATGATCAGGTCTGATAATGATCAGGTCTGACAGTGATCAGGTCTGATAGTGATCAGGTCTGGTAGTGATCAGGTCTGGTAGTGATCAGGTCTGATAATGATCAGGTCTGATAGTGATCAGGTCTGATAGTGATCAGGTCTGGTAGAGATCAGGTCTGATAGTGATCAGGTCTGATAGTGATCAGGTCTGGTAGTGATCAGGTCTGGTAGAGACCAGGTCTGGTAGTGATCAGGTCTGATAGTGATCAGGTCTGGTAGTGATCAGGTCTGGTAGTGATCAGGTCTGATAGTGATCAGGTCTGATAGTGATCAGGTCTGATAGCGATCAGGTCTGGTAGCGATCAGGTCTGGTAGCGATCAGGTCTGGTAGCGATCAGGTCTGGTAGTGATCAGGTCTGGTAGCGATCAGGTCTGGTAGCGATCAGGTCTGGTAGCGATCAGGTCTGATAGTGATCAGGTCTGGTAGCGATCAGGTCTGGTAGTGATCAGGTCTGGTAGCGATCAGGTCTGACAGTGATCAGGTCTGATAGCGATCAGGTCTGACAGTGATCAGGTCTGATAGCGATCAGGTCTGGTAGCGATCAGGTCTGGTAGTGATCAGGTCTGGTAGCGATCAGGTCTGATAGTCATCAGGTCTGATAGTGATCAGGTCTGGTAGTGATCAGGTCTGGTAGTGATCAGGTCTGATAGTGATCAGGTCTGGTAGCGATCAGGTCTGACAGTGATCAGGTCTGATAGCGATCAGGTCTGGTAGGGATCAGGTCTGGTAGTGATCAGGTCTGGTAGCGATCAGGTCTGACAGTGATCAGGTCTGGTAGTGATCAGGTCTGGTAGTGATCAGGTCTGACAGTGATCAGGTCTGGTAGCGATCAGGTCTGATAGCGATCAGGTCTAGTAGCGATCAGGTCTGGTAGTGATCAGGTCTGGTAGTGATCAGGTCTGACAGTGATCAGGTCTGGTAGTGATCAGGTCTGACAGTGATCAGGTCTGGTAGCGATCAGGTCTGATAGCGATCAGGTCTAGTAGCGATCAGGTCTGGTAGTGATCAGGTCTAGTAGCGATCAGGTCTGATAGTGATCAGGTCTGGTAGCGATCAGGTCTGATAGTGATCAGGTCTGGTAGCGATCAGGTCTGGTAGTGATCAGGTCTGGTAGTGATCAGGTCTAGTAGTGATCAGGTCTGACAGTGATCAGGTCTGATAGAGATCAGGTCTGGTAGCGATCAGGTCTGGTAGCGATCAGGTCTGGTAGCGATCAGGTCTAGTAGCGATCAGGTCTGATAGCGATCAGGTCTAGTAGCGATCAGGTCTGGTAGCGATCAGGTCTGGTAGTGATCAGGTCTGGTAGTGATCAGGTCTGGTAGCGATCAGGTCTAGTAGCGATCAGGTCTGATAGCGATCAGGTCTAGTAGCGATCAGGTCTGGTAGTGATCAGGTCTAGTAGTGATCAGGTCTGGTAGTGATCAGGTCTGGTAGCGATCAGGTCTGGTAGTGATCAGGTCTGGTAGCGATCAGGTCTAGTAGTGATCAGGTCTGGTAGCGATCAGGTCTGATAGTCATCAGGTCTAGTAGCGATCAGGTCTGATAGCGATCAGGTCTGATAGCGATCAGGTCTAATAGTGTAGTGATCAGGTCTGGTAGTGATCAGGTCTGGTAGTGATCAGGTCTGGTAGTGATCAGGTCTGGTAGTGATCAGGTCTAGTAGTGATCAGGTCTAGTAGCGATCAGGTCTGGTAGCGATCAGGTCTGGTAGTGATCAGGTCTGGTAGCGATCAGGTCTAGTAGTGATCAGGTCTGGTAGCGATCAGGTCTAGTAGCGATCAGGTCTAGTAGCGATCAGGTCTAGTAGCGATCAGGTCTGGTAGCGATCAGGTCTGGTAGTGATCAGGTCTGGTAGTGATCAGGTCTGGTAGTGATCAGGTCTAGTAGCGATCAGGTCTGGTAGCGATGAGGTCTGAGAGCATCAGGTCTGGTAGAGATCAGGTCTGACAGTGATCAGGTCTGTAGTCATCAGGTCTGGTAGCGATCAGGTCTAGTAGTGATCAGGTCTGGTAGCGATCAGGTCTGGTAGCGATCAGGTCTGATAGCGATCAGGTCTAGTAGCGATCAGGTCTGGTAGCGATCAGGTCTGGTAGTGATCAGGTCTGGTAGCGATCAGGTCTGATAGTGATCAGGTCTGATAGCGATCAGGTCTGATAGTCATCAGGTCTGGTAGCGATCAGGTCTGATAGTCATCAGGTCTAGTAGCGATCAGGTCTGGTAGTGATCAGGTCTGGTAGTGATCAGGTCTGGTAGCGATCAGGTCTGGTAGCGATCAGGTCTGGTAGTGATCAGGTCTGGTAGCGATCAGGTCTAGTAGCGATCAGGTCTGATAGCGATCAGGTCTGATAGTCATCAGGTCTAGTAGCGATCAGGTCTGATAGCGATCAGGTCTGATAGTCATCAGGTCTAGTAGCGATCAGGTCTGATAGCGATCAGGTCTAGTAGCGATCAGGTCTGATAGCGATCAGGTCTGATAGTCATCAGGTCTAGTAGTGATCAGGTCTGATAGTCATCAGGTCTAGTAGTGATCAGGTCTGACAGTGATCAGGTCTAGTAGCGATCAGGTCTGGTAGTGATCAGGTCTGATAGCGATCAGGTCTGATAGTCATCAGGTCTAGTAGTGATCAGGTCTGATAGTCATCAGGTCTAGTAGCGATCAGGTCTGATAGTGATCAGGTCTAGTAGTGATCAGGTCTGACAGTGATCAGGTCTAGTAGCGATCAGGTCTGGTAGTGATCAGGTCTGATAGCGATCAGGTCTAGTAGCGATCAGGTCTGATAGCGATCAGGTCTGATAGCGATCAGGTCTAGTAGCGATCAGGTCTGGTAGCGATCAGGTCTAGTAGTGATCAGGTCTGGTAGTGATCAGGTCTAGTAGTGATCAGGTCTGGTAGCGATCAGGTCTGACAGTGATCAGGTCTGACAGTGATCAGGTCTGACAGTGATCAGGTCTGGTAGTGATCAGGTCTGACAGTGATCAGGTCTGGTAGTGATCAGGTCTAGTAGTGATCAGGTCTGGTAGTGATCAGGTCTGGTAGTGATCAGGTCTAGTAGTGATCAGGTCTGACAGTGATCAGGTCTGGTAGCGATCAGGTCTGATAGCAGTGATCAGGTCTGACAGTGATCAGGTCTGACAGTGATCAGGTCTGGTAGTTATCCAGGTCTAGTAGCGATCAGGTCTAGTAGTGATCAGGTCTAGTAGCGATCAGGTCTAGTAGTGATCAGGTCTGGTAGTGATCAGGTCTAGTAGTGATCAGGTCTGACAGTGATCAGGTCTGGTAGCGATCAGGTCTGATAGCGATCAGGTCTAGTAGCGATCAGGTCTGGTAGTGATCAGGTCTGACAGTGATCAGGTCTGACAGTGATCAGGTCTGCCAGTGATCAGGTCTGGTAGTGATCAGGTCTAGTAGCGATCAGGTCTAGTAGTGATCAGGTCTGGTAGTGATCAGGTCTGGTAGTGATCAGGTCTGACAGTGATCAGGTCTGGTAGCGATCAGGTCTGATAGCGATCAGGTCTAGTAGCGATCAGGTCTAGTAGTGATCAGGTCTGGTAGCGATCAGGTCTAGTAGCGATCAGGTCTGATAGCGATCAGGTCTAGTAGCGATCAGGTCTGATAGCGATCAGGTCTAGTAGCGATCAGGTCTGATAGCGATCAGGTCTAGTAGCGATCAGGTCTGATAGCGATCAGGTCTGATAGCGATCAGGTCTAGTAGCGATCAGGTCTGGTAGTGATCAGTCTAGTAGTGATCAGGTCTGGTAGTGATCAGGTCTGGTAGTGATCAGGTCTGGTAGTGATCAGGTCTGACAGTGATCAGGTCTGGTAGCGATCAGGTCTAGTAGTGATCAGGTCTGATAGCGATCAGGTCTGATAGCGATCAGGTCTAGTAGCGATCAGGTCTGGTAGCGATCAGGTCTAGTAGTGATCAGGTCTAGTAGCGATCAGGTCTGGTAGTGATCAGGTCTGGTAGTGATCAGGTCTGGTAGTGATCAGGTCTGACAGTGATCAGGTCTGGTAGTGATCAGGTCTAGTAGTGATCAGGTCTGGTAGCGATCAGGTCTGGTAGCGATCAGGTCTGGTAGTGATCAGGTCTGATAGCGATCAGGTCTGATAGCGATCAGGTCTGATAGCGATCAGGTCTAGTAGTGATCAGGTCTGGTAGCGATCAGGTCTGGTAGCGATCAGGTCTGGTAGTGATCAGGTCTGGTAGTGATCAGGTCTG
Source organism: Callopanchax toddi (assembly GCA_006937965.1). Lineage (NCBI taxonomy): Eukaryota > Metazoa > Chordata > Actinopteri > Cyprinodontiformes > Nothobranchiidae > Callopanchax > Callopanchax toddi. The sequence continues at coordinate 506,320 of SSNR01000395.1, forward strand.
GTAGTGATCAGGTCTGACAGTGATCAGGTCTGGGTCTGGCTGGTGGAGCTGAACCCAGCTTTACAAATAATGTTATTAATAAAATTTAACTCCGGATTTAACAAACAATAATTTTTTCACACAGGGCCTGGTTTGTGTGAATTGTTTTGTTTCTTTAATATATTCAATCATGATTATACACTGCACTCTGTATTTATCTGTTTGCTGATCTGAAACATTTAAATGTGACGAGTCAGCAAAAACAGAAGAAACCTTTGAGGGGTCAAGTACTTTTTTACAGCTGTGTATTTCATTAGTCATATGTTATATGTTGCTCTTCTGTTACCAGTTCATTTTCTTTATGGGTTTAAACAAACTTTACTTCTCTGGTATTATTATAAACTCGTGATATTTAGTTCTGAACTTTTACTGCTGAATCCAAGTTGTAGTTTTGTCCCCTGATAGAATAAAGTGAATCCAGCTCTTTGTTACATCCAGGACTCGACTCTCCAGCTGCTTTAGAGGCTGAAGTTGTGTTTAGGGTTTGACATCCGGTGAATGTTTGTGCCTACAGCACCACTGCCGGCGCTGCGGCCGCTGTTTCTGTGATAAGTGCTGCAGTAAGAAGGTGGCGCTGCCCCGCATGTGCTTCGTTGACCCGGTGAGGCAGTGTGCCGAGTGCAGCCTGGCCTCCCAGAGGGAGGTGGAGTTCTACGACAAGCAGCTCAAAGTTCTTCTGGGAGGTGAGTTCTATTTATGCAGCAGCTGAATCCATGTTGTTTGGACTCGAAACGCTTCGCAGCTCGTAGGTCTTAGAGGAGTTTAAAAAGAACGTAAACAGTTTTATGTACTTTGTTTTATCTTCACATATATACAGAGTGCAGTATATTTTTTATGCATCTGTTTCTGTAACATATGTAATAAAAACTGTGACAAATGTTTGATTTTATAATGAAGTGCATGTTTTATTTCAGACATGTCAGTCAGCCCTCAAGTCAAACCGTATTCTGTGTCTTTCTGTCTAATAATCTTTCTGTAAACTATTTATTCTAACGCCAGCTGCTGCTAACAGTCCGTGTCGTGGTGTGAAAAATGTATGTAGACCTGAATATATTTTTCATGCTTCCAGGAGGCACCTTTGTTGTCACTTTGGGAACATCAGAGAAGTCTGAAACCATGACATGCTGCCTCTCCAACAACCACCGGTGAGTCCACGCTAACTGTCAGGAGACGGACGTCCGTCTTCATGACCGTTTGAGATTTCTGCCTGTAGAAGTTCTGCTTCCTGTGATGGAAATAAAAGCTGTTAAATGAGCAGAAGTGTTTTAGTTTAGCCTCTACAGAACATGAACACAGCTGCTTCTGAGGACCAGTCAAACCTCGCTCAGTTTAAAATGCTTTCAAAAGACTAAATCTGTTCATGTTTAGGTGAGATTAAAACCATCTGCACACAGGATGAGAATCCTGAGATTATTAGCATCAGGTTCAGGTCTCATATCAGCAGATCGTCCTATAAAACTTTAGGATTTCCTGATCTGCAGCTGTAAGTTCATAAAGTAAAAACGATGGTCGTGTTTCCAGTAATGGATGAGATTCTGTACCTTACAGTTACCTGTTCCTCAATGGTGAAAGTCACTTTGAGGTGGAGCTGTCTCGTATCTCCAACATGCAGATCCTGACGGACGGGACGAGTCCAGGAGGTAAGAGTCGTCTCTGTTGGGGGTCTTACAGTTTGAGGAGACTTTAATGCTTCTTGTTGTGGTTTTGATCTTGTCATGTGACTAAACAGCTGATAAATGTTCTGATTAACGTTGAACCTTTGACTAACACCTGTTGTTTCCTGCTCTGACTCTGGCTGCCGGTCCTTCCTCCTCTGGGCTCAGACTCTGATATTCACACGTACACCAGCCTGCTGGACAGTCACTGTATCTCTGAAGGTCGGCTTCAACCTGCTCCGCTCAGCCACTCGTCCTCTCTCATCCTGTCGTTTCCACATCTCTGATCCCAGATGCTCTCTTTATGTTTTCACTCCTCACTCATAAACCCCAGAGCTTCTCAGCTGAGGGTGAAACTTCACAAAGCTCCTGGGAGCTAGATCCCAGAACCAGTCTCAGTTCTGATTGGATACTAAACACAACCATCCACCAAAATCACTCTAAAACTGGGAGTTCGTGTTTTAAATTTTTCTACAGAAAGCAGAGTTGACAAATGAAAACCTAATCAGCAACAGGTTGTGTTTGATACATCAGCTGTTCTGTTAAACGCTGATGAGTTTGTCAGCTGATGACTGATTCTCTACTTCCTGTTTGTCTTCATTCAGAACTTTCAACACTTCTAGTTGTTGTGGATTTTATTGTTTTGTTCTTTGAATGATTTGGTTTGTTGACATGTTGATTTTCCTCCTCATCTTTTAGCATCATTTCTGTTTTCTGTAAAGCGGACAGGGCCGTTTCTAGCTTGGTGGGGGCCCTATGCAAGATGTTGTCTGGGGGCTGCTAGTTTGACAAACTATGGTGCAGAGATCCTGAAGTCATTAGATCCGTGAACCTGTTACAGGCTGCTCCACACAATGAGCACTGTGGGCTACAGCACCTGTGTGAAAGCACCTGTGACACTTGAAGCCGGGAGTCACTATTGAACTATACTCAGTCGCTGGCTAAAACAGAACGGCTCTTTATTTAAACAACGTCAGAGAGCATAACAGCATGAACCCGTTCTATCGGGGAAGCTAATTAGCGACGCACACTTAGTTGTCACAACAAAGAGGGTCCCCAAACAGTTCAGCATGACAGCACCGGTCCGCAAAGGCACATTCAGACAGAGGGATCAGGTACGCACATGATATCCTCGGTATGCATGCGTAATGGTGGGCCAATTATGTGCACCCCTGAATATAAAACTATATTAATATAAATAAACTACTAGCTTAGCAGTAAACACACTAGTACTGGTTTAGTAAACACACTAGTACTTCAGTATATTTAACATCATTCTTGTTTTATCCTCCTCAGTATTTATAGTGTATTTTAAAGCATTTGTAAACGCACCAACCTGATAAATAAATGGTAGTGTTCTTGTTTCTATGAGGCAAATATCTGATAATCACTTCCACTGAACGATGACCTCACAGACATCTCCACAACAGTAACTGTTTACCTGTTGTTACCTGTTGGTGGTTCTTTACTGTTGTTTCTAGTTGTTTGTCTTAATTTAGCCACAGACGCACAAAACACAGCTTAGAGCTGCTTCTAGTTTGAGTCTTTTATCCTATGTTCATTTTTAGGCCTATTAGAGATAAAAGCAGCTCATTTAAATTCTCCTCAGACTAGACTAACAGTCAGCTTTGGGGCCCCCTAGTGGCTCGGGTAGGGAGCTATTCATTTGTTTAGAAACAGCCCTGGAGGTGGAGCATGGTGACGTTCTCATTTTTAATTTGACTTTATCATCTCTGCTCTGTCATACCACTTCATTTACATGTTGCATCTAAATTCATTTTTCTGTTTCCTGAAATCATCCTTAACAGTTTTGAGATTTCATTTGTTCTGCATTGTTTTAAATCATAGTTTATAAGTTTTTATGATTCGAATGTCAGCTGGATAGAAGTTAACTTGACATTGCCACAGTAATCTGTTGAAATCTGATCAGGAGATGATTTTAAAGCTTGAGCGTGTGTTTGCAGGAGGGATGTCGCGGCCCAGCAGCATGCTGCTCCACTATAAACCGATGGGCTCTCAGGACGTCCAGCAGATCCGTATGGAGGTGGCCGATGACAAGAAGGTGGCTTCGTTGTGGCTGGTTGCTATGCACAAGGTGGGTTAGTCAGTGTGAACAGTAAAATACCAGTCAGAAGTTTGAGATCACTGGGAAATGTTTTGTTTTCCATGGAAACAAGAAATTTGTCTGAAAAGTATAAATAGAAAATGAACGAGACATGAAGGCATGGTCAGAGTTAGATGTTAGATTTGAATGGAAATTAATGTTTTTATCAAATTACTGATGTAGGGGTGCTAATATGTGTATATACTAGAGGTGGGCATAGATTAATTTTTTAATCTAGATTAGATTAATCTTGAAATTAATCTAGATTAATTCTGAAATTTGGCTCATTTGAATTCTGCCAAAGGGTTCATAATACCGGTGTGAATGAGCATGAGGCTGAAGAATGGTGATACTTCAAGTCTAGAGTTTAAGGTTAGTAACAGCTGATCCACTGTTTGGATCAGCTGGACCGGGGGAGCGGGTCCTATTGCTGCAGGTCCAGACTCCGGAAAGAACCAGATCTGGGTCCGTGTCGGGATCGGAGTCCACCATTTGGTAATGCCTGGTCTAGACCCAGCAACCCAATTTAGATTAACGGCGTTATTTTTTTTGTCGCGCGATAAGAGTCTTGCGTTAACACCGTTATCGGCCCAGCCCTAGTATATACACAAGCTTGTATAGGATTTGGGGTATGTTTATAGTAGGGGTGTAAGAAAAAAAATAATGCACTGATACAGTATATCGCAATATTTTGTGTCACAATCTTATATCAATTTTCTTAAAGCACAACATCAATTTATTATTAACTATTTACATGCAAAACTGAACAGTGGTAATTCATTTTTGTGTTGCATTTCAACCTCTGATCACTCATTAGCTGCAGTCATTAGGCCTCAGCGGTCCTTCACTTCCACAAAACATCAAGATCTTGTGATACCTGTGAGTGTCAAATGTTGCTAACTTCACACAGCTATCTGATGAATGAAGAGGGAAGGATACAGCCGGCCCCAGCTAGCCTAGTAAACTAGACCTCAGCTCTGCTCTGCAGACTTTGGTCTAGCCACGCTCCATTGGAACCTCCACAGCCCACTGATTGGTCCAGTCAGTCTCGTATCGGGCCAATCACAACGCTCTAATGGTTTGGTGGGCGGGATTAGCCAATGACTGCAGAGCACCGGTTTTAAAAATTAAACAACATGGCGGCAGCTCAGGAATCGCATTTGTTGAAACGTCTTTGTCATCAACTTTGGACGATTTAGATTTGGGCTTTTCTTTAAGACGTGAACAGATAGAGGAACTTAAGTCTTTTATTTTGAAAAACGATGTATTTGCCACTTTGCCGACGGGATACGGTAAAAGTTTAATCTACCAGCTGGTTCTGGTTGTTGCTAAAAGGCTCTGATTGGTCCTAGCGCTGTCCACTAGCATGTGAAGACAGTTTGATTGACAACCATTGATCCCGCCCCTATGAATGAGTCGTTTCAGTGGATCGTGGCCATAATATATATCCACACACAGTATATAGTCTGGTTTGCCAGGCTAGGCCCCAGCAGCTTTCAAAGCTAAGGTATGGACACGTTTTGGTTTAAAAAAAACAAAGAAATGTATTAAAAGCAGTGACAGGAGTTATGCAATCTGTAAAATCTGCAACAGCAGAGTCAAATACTCAGAGAACATGGCAAATTTGCGAGCACATGTGACTAGTTACCATGACGATGCAGCATTAACGACTCATTTTAGCATAAAGCGAATTGATTCTGCACAACGAACAACTGAAGAGGCTAACTTTTCTGTTTAGCTGGGACAGTTTTCCTACAATTAAATGAATAAATATTGAAAATGTATCAATACATCGTATTGTTGCCCCTGTATCGTGATGCATATCATATGGCCAGATTCTTGCCAAACACACCCCTACAAAAAGCATCTGATGTTTTTCATGCCATGGACTTTAAGGACTGGAATATGAAAGAAACTGTCCTAAAGGAGCCAACACTAAAAACAGTTTGCGATCTTTATCTGAGGCAGCTCTACTGGACTGTAGGAACATGAATTTCTCATAAATCTTCCCTTTTCTTCCTGACAGGCGGCCAAACTGCTTCATGAAGCCAGAGACCAGTGACGACCTGAGCCGGACCTCCAGGCAGCACACGCCCAGGTGTTATGCACCTGGACCGGCTGGGTCTGGTACTACTGGATCTATTAACACCAGTTCAGATTTTGCTTCTCTGTCTGATTTCTCATTGACACCAATAGTTGTCGCTCTAATTTCTCACCTCCATGATCAGTACTTTCTGTGGAGGTTATTGTGTATTTTTTACTGTACTTGGCTCTGTTTCTGATCTTCTGTGGTTTATTGCACAAATAGGAGCATTAATGACAGGATGAAAGATGGCTGTTTGGTACCAGGAGGCTTTAATTCTAGTCCAGTCCTGAAGCAAAACACCTAACGGGTAATTCATGACCTCACAACTCTGCTGTTTGTGTTGATGAGGGTTTTATTTCCTGTTAGCAGTGAGATAAACCAGGTAGGATTTGTTTTTAAAACCAAACAGACTGAGCATCATCAAAAAGCAGCTGTTTGTGAATTTCTTTGCATTTCGGGACCTTTTTTGTTTTCTGTATAAAACCTTTTTGATCATTTAAACTTGATGTGGTTGGAGACTAAAAGTCAGTGTGACACAAATAAAACTGCCACAAGATTATTATATTATTTAATGGACGTTGATGAAACAAGAGTGACATGTTTGTGATGATATCTGGAACTAAAAGGACAGGAACAAGTCTTCTCCTGTCCCACCTGGATAAAAACACACCTGAACCCAGCAGAGTTCAGCAGCTGAATTAGGTGGAAATCTTGAGTTAAATATCAGCAGATGTCAGGTGTTAGAAGAAAGATCAAGAAGGAAGGCAGTATTCCTGCAAGAGGAAGAAGCTCAGCTGAATGCAGTGGCATTCTGGGTAATGTAGGGTTATCTGATAAGATCAGCAGCTCCTGTAATGCAAAGAGCTCCACAGATCTCTGTTTTTTTGATAAGTGACGTCTGTTGATTGAGTCCAAAGTTCGAATGTCAAATTCTCTTCCTGTTCTCCTAAACCCCTCTCTGCCTAACATACGACCACATTTAAATCTGTAGGCGTGTCTGAGGAGTTTCCACAAGTGAAGTATTAACACATAAAGAAATGTTTTAATTGTACTTTCATGTATTAAAGTTTTGTATGAGCTATTTTGTTAAATATTCCTACTTTAACACAAGGTGTGTACGTTCTCACATCGTTTTGAAGCTAAAGGTTTTTGTATTGCTTGTTTAAAGTTGATTTTATCCCCCTCTGTGACCTGAACACGTCAGATTTTTGTTTAGTCACAGAGACACAAAGCAGGGTGTAAAACCACTCGTATGGTTTCATGTGTCTGCAGACCCCCTCTGATAAAAACACAGGAAACACGCAAACTAAACATGACTCGGCATTAATACGATTAGCACAAAAACTGGCTCGGATGCCTCACATGTTTATTTTAGAAGAAACTTAGATTAAAATGTTCTTCTGTTTAAAAACCTGATGATAAAAATGTGTAATTTTTAAGAAAGAGGCTGAGTGGAATCTATGAACTCTTGAACATAATTTTATGCTTTAAAGGGATGTTTTGTAAAGTCTAAATCATTGATATCATCCTGAACATCCTCTTTTTGGAGAAATGGAGTTGACCTCCTTCAGTACTGATGAGCTAACGGCTAGTCTGAGTATAGCTGCTGTTTTAAAACGGATCGAATCTTTAAAATGTGACCCGTTTATTTATGAGGTCACTTTCTATATCTTGCTTCTGAAGGTTTATAAAAACGGTTTAGAGATTCTGGAGATTCTAAGATGGCAGCGATCAGACTAGCCTTTAGCTCATCAGTCCTGAAGGAGTTCAACTCTGTTTAATCAAACTGAGGCTGTTCAGGGAGCTGTCTACGATGAGTAAGAGAATAATTATAACTTTCACTCAGAACCATTCTTCACAGAGAAGCCCTTTACTAGATTTAGCTGCTGCCTCAGAGACCATGAGGTCAGCACATTAATAAAAATCAGTTCCTAGAATGTTGAGGCTGAATGACTAAGATCTGAAGATCCTCCTCAGAGAAGCAGTTTTTCCTGATGAATTTCTTTGTGTTTCTGCTCACAAACATAAAGGTTTTTCAGTGTTGATGTTGCAGCCTTTACATGCTGCTCACCTGAGCATTAAAATCCAATTGATCCTTTTACAGCAGACCTGACACCCACGAAATGATTGTAATAACTGATGAAGTCAGGGTGTCGTATCTCTGATCTGAACCTAATGATGTCCAAAAACCAAAACGTATTGACTAGAACTTAAACAGCTGTAGGTGTAAATAAGTAGCTCCTCTATTTTCTGGTTATAGCACACCAAGTTGTTTGTGTCTGCACTTTATGGCTGCTCCGACTACACTACCCTCTTTTTTATTTACTTTGCTGCACCCTTCTTGGTTTTCTGTTCAGAATAAACTCAAGTATTTCTACATTTGTGTCAGTCGTTCAGTTTTTATTTCACTAGTTTGGTTCTAAGGTGAAATTTTAAAAAACAATTTAATACGTTGCTGCGCTTTGATTTTCTGGGTAAAAATTAAAAACAAAAATACTTCCAAGCACTTAAAACAAAAAGGCTGGCATAATCATTTAAAGGCACACTGTGTAATTTTTTAAATATTTTTAAGTCTTTTCCTTGAGCCAGTCTGTGCCAATCTGACCCTTTACAGCAGGGGTGGGGAATCCTGGTCCTCAAGGGCCAGAGTCCTGCATGTTTTAGAGCCAGGTGTCCTCTTGTCAACACACCTGATTTAAATGTTGAGTTATCTCCTCAGTGAGCCTTCAGTGCAACCAGAAGGCTCCTGATTAGGGTTGGGCATCGAGAATCGAGCATCGATAGGAACCGGGACTAGCTGTCCGGTTCTCCCGAACTCATTTAAATTTTAAATTTTCGATTCTCGTTTCGATTCCCAGGCCGCAGACCAGAAGAAGAATCCGTCTACGTCACCGCGCATTCATTGTAAAATGTGCGGTCTGCAGCGGCGTTCTACAGCGTGGCTTCAGCTGCTGATCAGAATCGGGTGATGTCCATGAAAAAAACGTCATCTGTCAAGACTGAACAACGTATTTCACAGCTGTTCACCTGAATGCAGCCTCTGTGCAGCGTAGCGTCTCTCCTCCCCTCATTGTTGTATCGGAGCTCAGCGCAGAAATTGAAAGTAAAACACATTTCCCGAACCTTTACTCCGTCAGAGTGATCTAAACTTTGCATCCTGCAACAAAAACTACCGTGGAAATACCGGAGGAAGCTCGTTAAAATACATCAACACGGTGGATTTAAAGGTGTGGGTCGCGTTAACTGGAAATTTCCGGTATTTAACCGTTTGTTTTTTTTTTTACTTTGACGGAAAGATCTGAAGGGAGCCGGTCATTCTGACAGGTTTGCGCGCGCGCCTGCCCGTTCATAGAAAATCACTGAATTGTCCCCACTAATAATTCGAACCAAGGATGCAGAAATAGTGCAGCATCTCCACCAACTAATACCTGCAGCCCAGACTGAGGTTCTGTGCTGCTGAGCGCAGACCTGTGATCCAGACGTCCTGCGCTCTGCAACAGAAGAACACTGGTCCGCCATCAGGTGTCAGACCTGATCCGCTCAAACGCCGCGTTGCAATCCGGTGCTCAGTGCGCGATCAGATATGGATTAATTACACTTCCTGTTGTAATGTGCTCTCAGAGTCGCGTTCATAGGCTGTGGAGGCTTGTTGACACGCAAAATCTGCTCCGCGAGCTGCGCGCACAACTGGACTCAAAACGCGAGGAGGTCTGAATTAAACGTCAGCGCCAGGTTTTCCCCTGAGTATCTCAATGAAAAATATGTGAACCCCTCATCTCTCTCATGATCTCATAATGAACGTTAATATTATTCGGTAATCAGAGTCCCGCGGAGCGCGCAGAGGATCACCTCACCTGCTGCTGCGCTGCGCTGAACTCCAAACGGAGTTTTTTAGAAACGTCTCTATGATGACTGACTGATCGACTAATTTAGAGTCTAATCCTATGGGTTTATGTGCTAAATGGACCCAGTGTTAGAGTAATAATGCTACTGACAATGTAATTATTATAATTTTTAAAATTAATAAGTGACGGATAAAAATAGATTATGACCGGACTTTTTTAACCCTGTCAGTCAAAATGACGGAAAACTAAAAAGTCTAGCGCGACCTGGAGGTGAGTTTTCATGTCTCACTGCAGAAATCAACACACGGAGCAACAGTCAGACGCAGCTACACTCACTCGATATTAGCCTGCCTGACCATCAGAACGCTGAACAAATAAACTGTAAAATAATGAAAGTCCTCCAGATGAGAAGCTGGGTTCAGCCCTCTAGGACCTGATATGGCTGATAAATAAATGAACCTAATATTAGTAATAATAATAATAATCTTACAACACACATTGTTGTGAGATTAATATTATTGTTTTGCTTTTTGTGAACTATTTAATCTGCTTAGAGTTTTAATGTTTTAAATCTGTTTTATTGTTACTGACAGCAGCCAGATTGAAGTTTCAGATGACAGAACGCTGCAGCGTGTTGGAGTAGACTCTCTGTCATCCTGACATGATCATGTTCAGTTTGAATTGAAAACAGCTGAATGTTCCAGTTATTTTGAAGACTCCTTGTCTCTCATTAAAGAGCCTCCTTCAGTTTGAAACCTTGGGTTGAGAGTAGGAGGTCTGGAAGTTGTGGTCAGAAACAATCTGATTATGCTACAAGTCTTTTTTTTTTTTTGAAAAAGTAAAAACATGTTTTTGTCTAAATTAAGGTGATGTTATTGTTCATTAGAATTAAAATTCATGGAAGTTCAGATTATTTAATCAAGTAAGAGCTCTGGTTAGATGGCTCATTAAAACATGTACAATTTTTGGACCCTGCGTCTTGAAAGAATCGGAATCGAGAATCGATAGGAACCGGAATCGAAACGAGGAATCGGAATCGGAACCGGAATCGTTAAAATTCAAACGATGCCCAACCCTACTCCTGATCACCCACTAATTTAGATCAGGTGTGTTGAAAAGAAGAAACCACTAAAATGTGCAGGACTGTGGCTCTGGAGGACCAGGATTCCTCACCCCTGCTTTACAGGGTTAATGAAAAGTCCCTCAGCGCCATCTGCTGCTTGTGTCCAGAATACCACGTTTACAACTTCTGAGTCTCTGGTCCGGAGCCCTGAAGTCTCACAAAGTCACGTATCTCTTGAGGGTTAGGCTAACCCAATGTGGCTAGCTGTTATGCTAGCTCCAGAGTGTTTTTAGCTCATGATTCCTGATTTTTTTTTAGATCTCTCCCCTCTTGAACACAGCTGATTTCTTCAAATGAGTGATGAACCGCTCCAGTAGAAAGCAGTGAAGGCCTAGGAGACATTTCAACAGGTGGATTTAGGTGTTTGAGCAAAGACAATGCTAGCTGTTTTTACGGCTGTGACAAAATGGACACTAGGGGGTGCTAAAAACAAGCCAAAACTGCATATGCCTTTAAATAAAATGACGTAGATCAGTGGTGGCCAACCCGCGGCTCTCGAGCTGCATGCGGCTCTTACGTTCATATGGAAGTTTGTGTTTTTATTTAGAGTTCTCATTTTCAACCGACCTGAACGGTCAGGTCGATTAGCAAAGAGAGCGAGGGAGAGGAAATCATGTTGCGTCCTGCCTGACAGTCACAGCAGCAGCAACAGCGCCCAGGCATGGACTGGCCATCCGGCTGGGCCGCTGGTGATGTTGGGCTGGTTCTGACCCAACGGGCCGTCCGCACGCCTCCTGTAACCCGAGTGGCGGTCTTTTAAGTTAATTGTTCGAGCTTCATCGGGTTCAGATGGAAAAGAGAGAGGAGGGAAAATCTCCTGTTGGTCACACTGGTAAATTTGCCGACTCTGGTCCAGCTGGTTGGTCATCAGAACAAATTAAATTGTGACATTAGAAAATTATTGTCGTGTTTTGGGTTTCCGGTGTAATGGAGGTGCGTGAGTACTGCAGATACACGACAAAAAGGGGGTTTCTTTCGATGACTTTACTTCTTCCAGCAACAGGTAAGTTACAATGAAGGAATAATCGAAGCAGCATGAACTCTGTTGTGTTCAGTCTCTAGCTCTGGCACAGACAACATTTATCGGTGTCCATGCGGCGAGCTGCGTGAGACGAGACAACAACAATAGAACAGAACGTAACATCACATATTCTCGCGATATCTAGCTGGCTGTGTTGCATTTACTGGTCAAACCAAAAGTCGAACAAAATACAACCCGTTTCTGACTGATAGAAAACTTAACTGCCTTACACTACTCCCCCTTTTAAAGAATACTGAGTCCCTTCAGTACAGGTTATATAGCCAAAACTGAACAGAATATAGGTAGTTACAATAACTTAACTACTAACAACTCATGCTGTAAGAGCAAGTGAACACAAACTAGTTCTTTTTCAGAATTTAGTGCGAACAATTTAGAATTAAGGCCTGAATCTTTCTGGTCTATTGACTACACGACCACTGGATGTTTTAAAAGTCTTTCTTGAATGACCAGACTCATCCCGTCTTCCTTCTGGTTGGTCCCCTGGATCCTTGGGCTGGGACACTTCACTTGGATTATTTGGCAGTGGCAGCATTGGCACAAGGGTAACATCCTCTTCAATCGGTGGTGACTCTGAGTCTTGGCACTGCTGCAGGAGTCTACTTCTTTGGCGTAAAACCCAGACTGGAATCACATCACTGTTATATGGCTTCAGTCTGTCATGGTGCATCACTGTGCTACGCTTTGGGCCTTGGATCTCATACAGCACAGGACCACGGCGGGCTGCAATGATCCAGGGCCCCTTCCAAAGTTTTTGAAGCTTAGGGCTCAGTCCTTTCTTCTTTGTGTCGTCTTTGACAAACACTAGGTCTCCAACACTATAAAAGTGTTCTTTCGCTCGAAGGTCATGCACCCTTTTCTGTCGCTCTTGTGCAGTGCAAAGATGATCCCTTGCCAAGTCATGTACTTCCTTTAAGCCTTCTTCCAGACTGTAGAGGAAGTCTGCAGCTTCCAGTGCACCAACCTTGAGTTTTGCAGTACCAGACTGGATATCTTGTGGTTGGTGGACCTCCCTGCCAAGCATAAGTCTATTGGGTGAGAAACCTGTCACTGTGTGTCGTGAACTGCGGTAAGCAGCAGTGAGCAGTGGCAGCTGTTTATCCCAGTTCTTTTGGTCCTGGTTCACATAGCAACGGAGCATTTGCAGTAAGGTCCTGTTGAACCGTTCTACTTGCCCGTTAGAAAAAGGGTGGTAGGGGGTAGTCCTGGTTTTGGTGATCTGCAACAGCTTGCATACATTTTGAAAAAGGGAGCTCTCGAAATTACGACCTTGATCTGTGTGCAACTCAAGGGGGGCTCCAAACCTTGCGATAAAGTCATAGACTAGCTTCTTTGCAGTTGTTTCCGCACCTTGATCGGGGACAGGGAAAGCTTCGACCCATCTGGTGAACTGATCAATAATAACAAGAATGTATTTGTTGCCAGAGCTGGACATAGGGAATGGCCCGAGGATATCAAGGTGTAGTCGGTCCAGGGGTGCTCCAACTTGGTAACTTTGCAGTTTTGCCCTTTGTGTTGGCCCTGTTGTTTTGCAGGCATTACAGTGTGGGCACTTCTTGATAAAAAGGTGAACATCTCCGCCCATACCAAACCAATGGTAGCTCTGACGCACACGCTCCAGAGTTTTGGCTTCTCCAAGGTGGCCAGAGTATGGAGGGTTGTGACATGACTGCAGAACTTCCTTTTGCATGGATACAGGAACCAGTAACAGCAAAGCTGGTTGTTTGTCTCCGATTCTCTCCCATGAATAGTAGAGGACTCCTTGTCTCAGTGTGACTTGAGGCCAACAGAGCCAGAACTTCCTCACTGCAGGGCTTTCTAGTGCCACTTCATTTTTGGTGGGAAGTGTCCCTGTTTCTTTCCAAGTGTGAAGAGTAGCGAGAACTGGGTCTGCTTTCTGGAGTGTTGCTAGCTGTTCAGGGCTAAGGGACTCGAGCCAATTGACTTCTGGTCTCACTGTTGTGGATTCAGATGACTGACCTCCAACTCTCTGTGTGCTGTCATTTGTGTTGCTTTGGAGCTTGATGCACCTTAAAGCTAGGGGCACAACATCATCCACATCCTCTTCAAACTTGGCCCATTGCATGTGAATTTTCTGGCAGTACTTGCACCCCTGACATGGTAGATCGGACAGGTTAGTCCCTGCCTGATAACAGTCACACTTATCTACATTTCCTTCTGGCAACCTCGACATGGCGTCTGCATTACCATGTTGCTTGCCGGCTCTATGCTCAATCTGGAAATCATACTGGCTTAATTCTTCAAGCCAGCGAGCTAGTTGTCCTTCAGGGTATTTAAACCTGAAAAGCCAGCTGAGACTGCCGTGGTCGGTCCTAAGGAGAAACTTCCTTCCTAATAGATAGTGGCGAAACTGACGTGTGAAGCGAACAACAGCCAGTAATTCACGACGGGTGACACAGTACCTTTGTTGAGCTGGTGAGAGGCGACTGCTGGCATAGGTAAGGACTCTCTCCTCCCCCCACTGGACTTGAGACAGGACTGCACCAACACTGTTGTTTGAGGCATCCGTATCCAGAATGAACCTGCCTTCAGCATGCGGGTACCCCAGCACTGGCGCTGTAGTCAGTTTTTCTTTGAGTCTGGTAAAAGCAGCTTGGTGCTCGTCAGTCCATAGGAACGCAGTTCCTTTTTTTAGGAGAGCATGAAGGGGGTTTGCCAGCTCTGCAAAACCTGGGACAAACTTGCGGTAATAGTTACACAGTCCAAGAAAGGCCTGTAACTCTTGCAAGTTTTGGGGGGTGCTCCACTGTTGTATATCCTTGATGAGGGCTGGATTTGGTCTGATTCCTTTGCCACTCACAATATGACCCAAGAAGAGCACCTCTTCCTGCAGCAGATGACATTTTGATGGTTTTAGTTTTAGTCCATAGCGTTGGAACCGCTGAAAAACCTGCTCGAGCCGGTCCAAGCTTTGGTCTACTCCATTTCCGATAACAATGACATCATCTAGGTAAATGAGTAGGGTTTCCCATTGAAGGCCCCCGAGGACAAGCTCCATCGCTCTCTGAAAAGTACTTGGAGCGTTACAGAGTCCAAATGGCATTCGGGTGTACTCGTAAAGGCCCCATTTGGTGATAAATGCTGTTTTCTCACGGTCTTTACTGTTCACTGCAATCTGCCAATAGCCAGACTGAAGATCGAGGGTAGAGAACATGGTAGCTCCACCAACAACATCAAGACACTCTTCAATCTGGGGTAGTGGATAGGCGTCCTTGATGGTTAGGCTGTTAAGACACCGATAATCCACACACCACCTTACTCCTCCATCTTTTTTGCGCACTAGGACCACTGGAGACGCCCACTCAGATGTTGATGGTGTGATTACCCCTTCCGACAGCATAGCTTTAAGGTGTGCTTCCTCCTCACCTTGAAACCCCAGAGGAGTTCTTCTCACAGGTTGACGCACAGGTCTGGCAGATCCAGTGTCAATCTTGTGTGTAACAGCAGACAAGTAGCCTAGGTCAGTGTCACTTTTGGCAAAGATGGATTGGTATGTGAGGAGTAGCTGAATGAACCGCTGTTGATGTTCCTCACTGAGAGCCTCACTTGTAGCAGCTACCAACCCTTGGAGATGTTCAGGAATATCAGAGACTGTTGCTACTCTTCCAACCACTAGTGGTGGTGCCTCCTTTTCGGAATCGTTATGCATTTCACTTGGCTCTGCTTGATATGGGGGTTCAGGTTCAGCTTCGATGAGGAGTCCAAGGCATACTCCTTTCGGTAAGGCCACTTTCTCTGTTGAAAAGTTACACACCCTGATTGGCACCTTTTGTTCCATGTGGACAATGACACTCCCAGAGGTTACCTCGTCTGTGACGCTAAAGGGTTCTAGCAGTGCTGTAACCCCTGGCTTTGGATCCTCCACTTTTCCCCATACAACACATTCAGATATGGCTGGTATAATGGTGTTTTCGTCCAGAGTCACTCTAGCCACACAGTAGTCTGCTCCATCATCCCGCACAATTTTTGAGGGCACCAGTTCATCCCCAATGAGAACCTTGCCTTGGGTATAGATGACAACATTATGGGCTTTCATCAGATCCAATCCAAGGAGGACAGAGTCTCTTATGGGGGCCACATGGACTTCCCAATCGATAGCCTTGGAGCCAATCTGAAAAGTCACCTTAAGTCCATGTTTAGCTTTCATGCCATCTCCAAGTCCTGCATTCAGTAGGTAAGTTTAGTGTAGGCTTGTAGGGGCTGTATTGTCCTTCATGATGCTCAGGTACAGCTTTTCTGAAATCACAGTTGTCTGAGCACCAGTGTCTGCCACAGCCTGTGTTGGGATACCATTTATGGTCAAAGGAATCTGTAGACTCTCACCACTTTTTTTGGTGCAGCCAATCTTCCTGCCTTGTAGTTGGAAATCCAGGTTTGCGTCCCCATCTGACTGCAGTGTATAGTTCCTGGCAGTAGTGGGACTGGGTGGCATTACACAGTCTCTCCTAAAAATGTCCAGTTTCTCCACATCTAAAACATGGACTAGCTGTTCCACGACTTGGACTCGGAGTCTGGGAGCGCCCTCTGGTGGATTGTGTCTGCTGATAACTTTGTTTTCTTTCTGGTATGGCGCTTTGGACTGGTCTGGGGTTTTGGGTTCCTATGTTTGTAGGCTGGAAATTTGCAACCTGCTGCTGTAGGTTTCCCACTGTGTTAACAAGAGTCTTCACTTGTTCAGCCAGTGCAGCAAACTGATCAGCTGTAACATACTGGGGAGTTTGGACCCTGCGGGATATTACTGCAGCATCCTCACATGTGTCCTCCTCATCAACCCATGAAATGCGCCTTGTCCTGTTCTTTATTTCTGTGTCCCGGCCCACAGTAGCTCTGAAGTTATGCTCATGAGCTTCTACAAACTTTTGGGCTTCTACAAGGGAACTTGGGTCACGGTTCATGACTTCATAGGCCACTTTCTGGTTTCGTAACCCCTTCAGAAAAGCATCAGTTGCCAGTTGGTCCTGCAGCTGAAGATCTACCCCTGGATATGCCAGTGTGACCAGGCGTCTCACCTCCTCTGCAAACTCAGCTGATGTCTCCCGTCCTTGTCGAAGTTCTCCCACCCTTCTCCTTATTGTGGTCGGGGGGTCTTTATTTCCAAAGCGTTGAGTGAGTTGCTCCACCAGGAGAACATAATCTTCCTTTATGCGCTCTGGTAGTGAGCAGACGTATCGCACTGCAGCTCCCCTTAAGCACTCATGCAGCCTGTCCACTCGTTCAACAGCACTCCATCCGTGTTTTCTGGCTTGGCGTTCAAACGGCATCAGGAAAGAGTCCCAATCCTCATTGCCATCAAATGTGGCTAATTTAGGCCGCTGAGGCTCCGGCCAGTTGTTATAATAAGTTCCAGTGTTATTTTGCCTCCTTTCATCATGGTAGGTAAGTGTGTTTTGGACCTCACGTTCACTGTCCCTTGATTCCCTGCGTCCCGTGTCAGTCCCAGGAGTTGTAGTTCGTCTCGTTGGACCCGAGCTTCGAGTTCTTTGATTTATGACCTCCAGTTCTGCTGCAAAGGGGGCACGATCTCGTGGTCTTGTTGTCATATTGACAGAGGCAGTTGCTCCAGGTGCTTGTCCTTCTCTTGTAGAGAGCATGGAGACTGGACCCTCTTCTTGTCTTACAGCTGATTGTCCTGTTATGTGTGAAAGGACAGGGGCCAGCATCATTTGAAATTGTCTTGTTTGTTGATTTTGATTTTCCAAAAAAGCTTGTAACCACATTGGGGTTGTTTCTGCCTCTGCAGGTCCTGCTGTGGCTCCTTGTAGTTCTTCCGTCATTTTTTTATTGTTATTTCGGGCACTTCCGGTTGTGCTTTTATTGTGAAAGGGTTGACCGGAAACAGCGCGCGGTACTGTTGCGGCAGCTTGATTATTGTTTTGGCGATCTTTTTCCTCCTTTCTTTTAGCCAACCGTGGTTAATTGTAGCTTATCTTTAAGTTATAGTTAATTCTGGATATCTCTGGGAACAGTCTTTGTCTGGTTTCACTCACAGAAGTCTTGTAGAAGATCCCCACTTCTGACACCAGTTGTCGTGTTTTGGGTTTCCGGTGTAATGGAGGTGCGTGAGTACTGCAGATACACGACAAAAAGGGGGTTTCTTTCGATGACTTTACTTCTTCCAGCAACAGGTAAGTTACAATGAAGGAATAATCGAAGCAGCATGAACTCTGTTGTGTTCAGTCTCTAGCTCTGGCACAGACAACATTTATCGGTGTCCATGCGGCGAGCTGCGTGAGACGAGACAACAACAATAGAACAGAACGTAACATCACATATTCTCGCGATATCTAGCTGGCTGTGTTGCATTTACTGGTCAAACCAAAAGTCGAACAAAATACAACCCGTTTCTGACTGATAGAAAACTTAACTGCCTTACACTACTCCCCCTTTTAAAGAATACTGAGTCCCTTCAGTACAGGTTATATAGCCAAAACTGAACAGAATATAGGTAGTTACAATAACTTAACTACTAACAACTCATGCTGTAAGAGCAAGTGAACACAAACTAGTTCTTTTTCAGAATTTAGTGCGAACAATTTAGAATTAAGGCCTGAATCTTTCTGGTCTATTGACTACACGACCACTGGATGTTTTAAAAGTCTTTCTTGAATGACCAGACTCATCCCGTCTTCCTTCTGGTTGGTCCCCTGGATCCTTGGGCTGGGACACTTCACTTGGATTATTTGGCAGTGGCAGCATTGGCACAAGGGTAACATCCTCTTCAATCGGTGGTGACTCTGAGTCTTGGCACTGCTGCAGGAGTCTACTTCTTTGGCGTAAAACCCAGACTGGAATCACATCACTGTTATATGGCTTCAGTCTGTCATGGTGCATCACTGTGCTACGCTTTGGGCCTTGGATCTCATACAGCACAGGACCACGGCGGGCTGCAATGATCCAGGGCCCCTTCCAAAGTTTTTGAAGCTTAGGGCTCAGTCCTTTCTTCTTTGTGTCGTCTTTGACAAACACTAGGTCTCCAACACTATAAAAGTGTTCTTTCGCTCGAAGGTCATGCACCCTTTTCTGTCGCTCTTGTGCAGTGCGAAGATGATCCCTTGCCAAGTCATGTACTTCCTTTAAGCCTTCTTCCAGACTGTAGAGGAAGTCTGCAGCTTCCAGTGCACCAACCTTGAGTTTTGCAGTACCAGACTGGATATCTTGTGGTTGGTGGACCTCCCTGCCAAGCATAAGTCTATTGGGTGAGAAACCTGTCACTGTGTGTCGTGAACTGCGGTAAGCAGCAGTGAGCAGTGGCAGCTGTTCATCCCAGTTCTTTTGGTCCTGGTTCACATAGCAACGGAGCATTTGCAGTAAGGTCCTGTTGAACCGTTCTACTTGCCCGTTAGAAGAAGGGTGGTAGGGGGTAGTCCTGGTTTTGGTGATCTGCAACAGCTTGCATACATTTTGAAAAAGGGAGCTCTCAAAATTACGACCTTGATCTGTGTGCAACTCAAGGGGGGCTCCAAACCTTGCGATAAAGTCATAGACTAGCTTCTTTGCAGTTGTTTCCGCACCTTGATCGGGGACAGGGAAAGCTTCGACCCATCTGGTGAACTGATCAATAATAACAAGAATGTATTTGTTGCCAGAGCTGGACATAGGGAATGGCCCGAGGATATCAAGGTGTAGTCGGTCCAGGGGTGCTCCAACTTGGTAACTTTGCAGTTTTGCCCTTTGTGTTGGCCCTGTTGTTTTGCAGGCATTACAGTGTGGGCACTTCTTGATAAAAAGGTGAACATCTCCGCCCATACCAAACCAATGGTAGCTCTGACGCACACGCTCCAGAGTTTTGGCTTCTCCAAGGTGGCCAGAGTATGGAGGGTTGTGACATGACTGCAGAACTTCCTTTTGCATGGATACAGGAACCAGTAACAGCAAAGCTGGTTGTTTGTCTCCGATTCTCTCCCATGAATAGTAGAGGACTCCTTGTCTCAGTGTGACTTGAGGCCAACAGAGCCAGAACTTCCTCACTGCAGGGCTTTCTAGTGCCACTTCATTTTTGGTGGGAAGTGTCCCTGTTTCTTTCCAAGTGTGAAGAGTAGCGAGAACTGGGTCTGCTTTCTGGAGTGTTGCTAGCTGTTCAGGGCTAAGGGACTCGAGCCAATTGACTTCTGGTCTCACTGTTGTGGATTCAGATGACTGACCTCCAACTCTCTGTGTGCTGTCATTTGTGTTGCTTTGGAGCTTGATGCACCTTAAAGCTAGGGGCACAACATCATCCACATCCTCTTCAAACTTGGCCCATTGCATGTGAATTTTCTGGCAGTACTTGCACCCCTGACATGGTAGATCGGACAGGTTAGTCCCTGCCTGATAACAGTCACACTTATCTACATTTCCTTCTGGCAACCTCGACATGGCGTCTGCATTACCATGTTGCTTGCCGGCTCTATGCTCAATCTGGAAATCATACTGGCTTAATTCTTCAAGCCAGCGAGCTAGTTGTCCTTCAGGGTATTTAAACCTGAAAAGCCAGCTGAGACTGCCGTGGTCGGTCCTAAGGAGAAACTTCCTTCCTAATAGATAGTGGCGAAACTGACGTGTGAAGCGAACAACAGCCAGTAATTCACGACGGGTGACACAGTACCTTTGTTGAGCTGGTGAGAGGCGACTGCTGGCATAGGTAAGGACTCTCTCCTCCCCCCACTGGACTTGAGACAGGACTGCACCAACACTGTTGTTTGAGGCATCCGTATCCAGAATGAACCTGCCTTCAGCATGCGGGTACCCCAGCACTGGCGCTGTAGTCAGTTTTTCTTTGAGTCTGGTAAAAGCAGCTTGGTGCTCGTCAGTCCATAGGAACGCAGTTCCTTTTTTTAGGAGAGCATGAAGGGGGTTTGCCAGCTCTGCAAAACCTGGGACAAACTTGCGGTAATAGTTACACAGTCCAAGAAAGGCCTGTAACTCTTGCAAGTTTTGGGGGGTGCTCCACTGTTGTATATCCTTGATGAGGGCTGGATTTGGTCTGATTCCTTTGCCACTCACAATATGACCCAAGAAGAGCACCTCTTCCTGCAGCAGATGACATTTTGATGGTTTTAGTTTTAGTCCATAGCGTTGGAACCGCTGAAAAACCTGCTCGAGCCGGTCCAAGCTTTGGTCTACTCCATTTCCGATAACAATGACATCATCTAGGTAAATGAGTAGGGTTTCCCATTGAAGGCCCCCGAGGACAAGCTCCATCGCTCTCTGAAAAGTACTTGGAGCGTTACAGAGTCCAAATGGCATTCGGGTGTACTCGTAAAGGCCCCATTTGGTGATAAATGCTGTTTTCTCACGGTCTTTACTGTTCACTGCAATCTGCCAATAGCCAGACTGAAGATCGAGGGTAGAGAACATGGTAGCTCCACCAACAACATCAAGACACTCTTCAATCTGGGGTAGTGGATAGGCGTCCTTGATGGTTAGGCTGTTAAGACACCGATAATCCACACACCACCTTACTCCTCCATCTTTTTTGCGCACTAGGACCACTGGAGACGCCCACTCAGATGTTGATGGTGTGATTACCCCTTCCGACAGCATAGCTTTAAGGTGTGCTTCCTCCTCACCTTGAAACCCCAGAGGAGTTCTTCTCACAGGTTGACGCACAGGTCTGGCAGATCCAGTGTCAATCTTGTGTGTAACAGCAGACAAGTAGCCTAGGTCAGTGTCACTTTTGGCAAAGATGGATTGGTATGTGAGGAGTAGCTGAATGAACCGCTGTTGATGTTCCTCACTGAGAGCCTCACTTGTAGCAGCTACCAACCCTTGGAGATGTTCAGGAATATCAGAGACTGTTGCTACTCTTCCAACCACTAGTGGTGGTGCCTCCTTTTCGGAATCGTTATGCATNCACACACACACACACACACACACACACACACACACACACACACACACGAAGAACTCCCACCACCAAGGCCTATGGTCAGCACGGGCAGCTCTCAGCCTATGAGAAAGAAAACAAAATATTAAAAACAAGAAACTGAATTAAAAGAAATGTAAAATACAGACAGCCTGTTGCTCTTCAGGCCACAACAGGCTGTCAAACTAAAATGAAATAGGAGATTGTCCTCTCCTCTCCTGGCGTGGAGGATGAATGATCCCACTCGCTGGAGCGCCTGGCTGTGGTCTCATGAGGACCGAGTCCAGCTGGGAGTCTGGTCCACGCTGCAGGTCCTCCGGAGCAAGGGCGGCCACACCCACCAGGCAGCGGCGTCCAGCCGTCCACTTACACAGAAAAATGTCTATGCCCCTCTGGCAAAAGGTATTGAAGGAAGACACTAGACTCTGAAGAAAATTCAAATGACCCAGCTTTCCACCAGCATTTAAACGCACCACTTACACACGAATCTGTGGAGCTCCCGGAAGCGTGAAAGGAGTCTCAAAACCCTTTGTGCACTTGTAAACTGATTTGTGTGTAAATGTAGTTTTGTCTGTGTGTAACAGGTGATTTGCACACACGTATTTAACTATTTGTAGGTGTACTTATTAGATTTGTGAGGTTGAAGGTAAAAAATCTGTGTGTGGAATTTAAATGTTTGTGTAATTTTTATTTGTGTGTATTTAAATATTTTTTGTAATTATGATTTGTTGATATTTTTGTGTGCATTTAAAGACACATTTACAAGTACACAAAGTTACACACAAAATGTAATTTACGGGTTACAAATCATGTTGTACAGCTACAACTACCCAAAGTTACACACAAACAGGTTAACACAAGTTACAAATCAAATAGTACACACGCACAGATATATTGAGACTGTTTTCTCTCCATACTAAACCGCTCCCAGCAGCTCTGGACCAACACAGCCTCTCTGACAGCTTTCAGTCAGGTTTCCATGGAGCTCCATCCACTGAAACAGCTCTTCTCAGAGTCTCCAGAGATGCTCTAACTCAGAATGATGCAGGAAAAGGTTCAGTCCTGGTCCTGCTGGACCTGACTGCAGCTTTTGACACCATTGACCATCAGCTGCTACTTGATAGGCTGAGACACTGGGTCGGCCTATCAGGACCTGAGCTGGAATGGTTCACCTCGTCTCTCTGAGTGTTGTCTCACTGTGGCTGTCTCTACAGGTCCTCCTCCACCCCCTTTTGCTCACGGGGTCCCACAAGGTTCTGTGTTGGGGCCTCTGCTGGTCCTTCTTTGTCTGCTCCCTCTTCAGCACATCCTGAGCTCTTCCAAAGAAATCTCCTACCATTTTGATGTCGATGACATGAAACTGTCCATCTCCTTTAAGCCCCATGAGATGTCTAAACTACAGCTGTGGTGGTGACTTCCCACAATGCATCAGGACAGCTTCTCATGTGGATCCTGAGACTTTTGTCTCCTTTGAGTCACAGGTGCTCAAGCTCAGTTTTTCAAACATTTTGATTGTGTTTTAATCTGCTGCCCTCCTGGTCCTGCTGCTGCTTTTCTCACTGATTTTACTGAGTTCTTATCTTCTATTATTAAGTTTGAGAAAGTTTTAATGATTGTAGAATTGATCGTTCATGTGGATGATGCTAACTGTAGCACAGCAGCTGACCTTTGACCCATTACTGACTCTTCTCATTTCATCCAACATGTGATGCTGAAATGAGACCGTTAGCTGAACCATCCAGACCTTCTCTAAAAGTGAACAGGAACTTTCTTAAAAGAGCTTTAAAAGTTCAAACGTCTGCAGTTACAAACATCAGAATGGCTCTCCCCCCTCTGGGTATTTTAAGGAGGATTCTCAGTGCATCATTGTATGAAACATGCAGCTTCTGCAGGTCATCTGCAGACATCAGATGGTTGATCAGTGTTTTACCCAGCAGAGGCTCTTCGCTGCATGCACAGATCATCAACATACAAATGACCTTAAACAGAAGTCCTGCCTGTCTAACAGCACTGTTATCACCAAAGGAGGCAGAGATGCTGCTCCTCCATTGAACTGCATCTTGTGATGAGCGTACCAGTAAGAGAAGAAACCAGGAACTCCACGTTGCTTTAATTTAACAAAAGGTTTCCTGTGGTTCACTCCATCAGAAGCCTTAGAAGCATCTGAGGAGGACAGATGAACTTTTATTCCTATAGAAGTTGACAATTTCCTTCAGGGTTTATGCTCATATCTAGTCCTCATACCAGTCACTTTTCTACAGTTGAACGATGTATTGTAATGCTGTCTTAAAGTTGGTCTTTAGCTGTTTAGTTGAAACCTTTAGAGATACTTGAGTTGAGCTTTTCCTGACATCCATCCAGCTGCAAACAACAGACTAAACAATGTTAGCTGTTGCTCCAGACCTTTGCTTACAGATGGGCTTTCTTCTTGAAGTGTTTTTTTTTTCTGCTGAAATAGTTAAGATTGGAAAAAAATGTCTTATGTATATGTTGCAGGGTATAATCCTGATGCATTTAGTTTTTATTCATGCTAGTTTCATATATTTTGATGATCTGCATTTGCACGTTTTTCTAATTTTGTCTTAAATATGTGAAAGACTGAGACCATTTAAAAAACCTGCATTTACAGTGAATTCACCGTTATTACCTGAAGTGTCCACTAGGGGGACTTTCAAGATCTTTTCGAGGACTTTCCAGCTTGTCACGTTGGTAATGATTTAAACATTAGCTGTTCATATTTACTCAGAACTGTTATTTATTTTATCCCCCCCCCCCAAAAAAAAAAAGTTTATTTCATTAAATAATACAAGTAAAAAAATATAAACAATAAAATATACATTACAAAAAAACTCATATTTGAACGAAAAGGAGCAGAAAGAAGAAAAAATCTTATAATTTCTGCCCCCTTTTGCAAAATAAATTTTCTATACAATTACAATCGTCAGACACAAATACAGATTCATTTTGAACTCTGTCCTGTTCTTATTTTCAGATTTGATCACGATCATTAGTTTAATTTACATTTTCATAATTACTTAGTACACTCAATTTGGTAAGGGCCAAAACCATTTTTAGTTTAGATTAAAATCCTCTGATTCACTGAAAGAACTGGTTGTTTTGGACAGATCTAAAGTTTTGAACAGGAAGAGGACAAATGGACCCAGATGGACAAAATGTCCATAACGGTGCATAATGAAGCCGTTCTGACATGTCTGCGCATGTGCAAATCAATTGTTTATCACCAGTTCTGTGCTGAAGGCCTGGTTTGTTCCTGAGCATGTTTTAATCAAACCTGACGTCACAAACGTCAATTATTCAAAAAAACTTTATGCGTAGCGTACAAGGAGTGACGCAGCTGACGCAGGGGAAATCCCCGGGAGCCACGCCTTGAAGCCACGCCCTGATTTATTCTACTTGGCTANCTCCTTCCTCCTCCTCGTTCTACTCCTTCTCGCCGCCGTCCTCCTTCTGCACCTCCTCGCCGTCCTCCTCCTTTTGCTTCTTGCCTTCCTCCTCCCCGTTCTACCCTTACTTGCCGTCCTCCTCCCCGTTCTACCCTTACTTGCCGTCCTCCTCCTTTTGCTTCTTGCCTTCCTCCTCCCCGTTCTACCCTTACTTGCCGTCCTCCTCCCCATTCTACCCTTACTTGCCGTCCTCCTCCCCATTCTACCCTTACTTGCCGTCCTCCTCCTTTTGCTTCTTGCCTTCCTCCTCCCCGTTCTACCCTTACTTGCCTTCCTCCTCCCCGTTCTACCCTTACTTGCCGTCCTCCTCCTTCTTCTGCACCTCCTCATCTTCCTCCTCCTCTTCCTGCTTCTCCTCTCCTTTGTCCTCCTCCTCCTGCTTCATCCTCATCCTCTTCTCCCGACTCCCCTTTTTCTACCTCATTCTTTTCTCCTCTTCCTGACTATCTTTCTCCTATTGCTTCACCTTCTCCTCCTCGATTCCTGTCTCCTCTACTCCCTC
Source organism: Callopanchax toddi (assembly GCA_006937965.1). NCBI lineage: Eukaryota > Metazoa > Chordata > Actinopteri > Cyprinodontiformes > Nothobranchiidae > Callopanchax > Callopanchax toddi. The sequence goes on from SSNR01000395.1 coordinate 532,042, forward strand.
CTCCTTCTACCTTTCCTCTCCCTCCTCCTTCTGCTCTTCCTCTCCCTTCTCTCCCTCCTCCTTCTACCCTTTCTCTCCCTCCTTTCCCTCCTCCTCTCCCTCCTCCTTCTACCCTTCCTCTCCCTCCTTCTTCTATTCATCCCATCCTTCCTCCTCTCCCTCCTCCTTCTGGTCATCCCATCCTTCCTCCTCCTCCATCTTCTGCTCCTCCTCTCGTTCCTCCTCCTCGTCCCCAACAGTACCAGGTGAGTGGTTCATTCTTTTATCCACTCCTCAAATCAGTGTTGTTGTTTTAAATGAAAAGTCAATTCCTTTTTGATCAATCCTGCCACCTGGTGGACAGGTGAGGTCACAGCAGGCTGTTGTCTCATCTTGTGTTTTTGTGTCTCCAGGTCCTGGACATTCCCATAGTGAGTGTTCCAGAGGACGTGGTCCTGTATCCTGTTGGGACGCTGTAAGTAAAACACACCAACATGAACCATGAACATTTAGGTGTTCACACCATCATGTTCTAATCTCATGTGTGTCTGTCTTCTGTGCAGGAATGGCCAGGTTGTCTNGTGTATAAGAGACAGCTTGACACCTACGGAGAGGATTTCTACCTTGATGCAGCGTTTGTTTAGCGGATTAACTGACTACTAACTTTTTGTCCCCGTTTGTTTTTATCTTTTTTGATTATAGGAAACAGGAGAGCTGCCCATCGACTCACTGATTTACCTCCCAGATCGAAATGTAAGTTTAGAACATTTAACTTCAACCATTTCTCTGTTCTCTGATTTGGTTTATTGTTGTTTTCGTGATTTTAAGCAGAAAAAACACTTTTCAAAGTATTTAAAAATATATATAATGCCAAAACCTAGTAGTTCTTCATGCTTTTATCTCCTCCCGTCTAGATGACTGTAACACACTTTTCACATGTTTGAACCAAAAAGCCCTTTATGGCCTTCAGCTGGTCCAGAACTCTGCAGCGAGGCTCCTCACTGGAGCAAACAGGAAAGATCACATCACTCCTATTCTGAGGTCTCTGCACTGGTTACCTGTTAAATGTAGAGTTCATTTTAAAATCCTGACTCTAACTTTCAGGGCCCTACATGGTCAAGCTCCTCTTTATGTTACTGACCTGATAAAGACCTACGCTCCAACCCGAGCTGAGCTCTCAGGTCCACAGACCAGAATCTCCTAACAGTTCCAAGGACCAGATTTAAAAGTCGAGGTGATCGCTCCTTCCAGTCTGTTGCACCGCGACTTTGGAATGAACTTCCTTTAGTTTTACGCTGTATAGACAGTCTGGACTCCTTTAAAAAGCAGCTGAAGACCCAATTATTCAAAACTGCTTTTAAATAACTATTTTGTGTTCTCTTGTTGTTGTTTAATGATTTTGATTTGTAATGATATTTTGTTTGTTTAATTGATTTTATTTGTTTTTTTATCATGTTTGATTCTGTTTTCTGTGAAGCACTTTGTGATTTTTTCTGTGAAAGGTGCTATAGAAATAAACTTTACTTACTTACTAGAAAAACCAAAAAACTGTGGCTATAAATCTGGCTAGGTAGCTATCTATTTAGCTATCTATTTAATAGATAATGATAAAAGATAGATAGATAGATAGATAGATAGATAGATAGATAGATAGATAGATAGATATAAAACTCACCAGCTGACTCTGACGTCAGAACCGTTAACGTGAACGCGCACAGCGGAAGTGACTGCCTGTCAGTGGACATGGCGTGTTTGCTAGCTGCCAGGACGAGCTCAGTCATGTTGTCATCACCTCTACAAGCTGCTCACCGCTCCTGGATGTGTCTTTTTCTTCTAGTCGTCTCTGTAGCATCGTCCTCGGTGTCGGCCAAGCCGGAGAGTCTGAAAGAAGTGACCGACGGGAACTGGGAGAAGATCATGGCCGGAGAATGGATGATTGAATTGTCAGTGTCCTGCTAACGTTAAGTGCTAGCGGCTAATTCGGATAGTTTTGTTTTTATTTTCCACTCGCGTAAACTCAGCGTGAATTCTCGCATTGGGCTCAAGTCTCACAGTCTTATTAACCCACATCTCGTCTGTTTTTAATTCCTAAGAAGTTCTGAAAATGTCTAACTTGTAAACAGCTAGTGTTAAGCTAACCATGTTAGTCAGTCTGATGACCTAAAACTAATGAAGCACTCAAGTTGTAAAGTATTTCACAGTATGGGATATTATAAAGTCTGAGTCTTGAAATGGTTTCTCCTTTAGCTACGCACCCTGGTGTCCAGCATGCCAGCAGCTACAGCCGGTGTGGAAGGAGTTTGCGGACTGGGGGGAGGACATGGGAGTCAATATAGCCAAGGTGGATGTGACAGAACAACCAGGTAGGCCTGAACGACCTCCACGCCTTTTCCTAGTGTAATATCTACATATAGACCTAAAAAAATGCTAATAAACCAATTCAAGGTTCCTCATGAATGATTACTTAGTATTATGTTACCTAACTGGTTTACAGAGATGATGCTGTTAGTAGCTGCAATATTTCTGTCACATTTACAGGGATGTGGGAAAGTATTTGCCCCCTTACAAATTTCTTTTTATTTATTTTTTTTGTTGCACTTAAATGTTTAAGATCAGCAAACAAATTTCAGAATCAGACAAAGATAACCTGGGTAAATATAAAATGCAGTTTTCAGAGGAAGGTTTCATTTATTAAAGAGAAGCTATCCAAACCGACCTGGCCCAAGAAAATAAAAATCCCCCATTTTTTGAATAATGAATTGTGATTTACTACATTATTTGGAAACCTGAGTTAAGTTTCACTAGCCACATTCAGACCTGATTACTGCCAGACCATTAATTATAATTAAGAAATATCTTTAATAATGTGTGACAATATGAAGTAGGTTAAAACATCTCAAAGCAACACAATGTCCTGTTCTAAAGAAATTCAAGAAAAGAACCCATAACATCTAAAGCACTGCAGGCCTCACTTGATTTAAAGTTAAGGTCAGAGGTCATGATCCAGCACTAAGAAAAAGACGGGACAAAATCATCCATGAGAGCGTTGTAAGGTCAAAACCTCTCCGGACCAAAAACAACACAAAGCCCTGAGTCACAGCTGCATAAAACATCTTGGTACTCCTTGACTCTTTCCGCTGACGAGACAAAAGTGGAACTTTTGGAAGGTGTCTCGTTTCATCTGGAGTAAAATGTGATGGTAGTGTGATGGTCTGGAGCCGCTTCAGGACCTAGACCACTTGCTGTAATTGATGGAACCATGAATTCTGCTGTCTCCCTGAAAATCTTGAAGGATAATGAATGGAAACCATTCTGTATTGACAAGTGAGACAGAATTCATTCACAGTGATGTGAGAGACTCATTACTAGTTATCACAAACACTGGATTGTAGTTGTTGCCACCAGGGGTTACAACCAGTTACTTCAATAACTTCTTCACACAGAGCCAGGTCGGTTTCAATAGACTTTACTCTTATACAATTACATTATCATTTGACAGCTGCGTTCTCCATTTACTCAGGTTTTCTTTGATACTGAAATCTGTTTGCTGATCTGAAACATTTAGGTGTGACGATGCAGCCATAACAGAGGAAATCTTTTCACAGCGCTGTATGTTCTTTATCATTTTGTGGACCTATTTATTTGATTTAAATTTGCAGGAAGTAAATGTTGAATTTCAACTGATCAAACTAATTTATATTCATTGTTTTTTTAATGCTGTATTGTTCACCAAATCTGCCTTGCTACTATGTCCTAAAGATGTGGTTTTTATTAGTTCTGAGTGAAACTTTAGTGGCATAGAGCTCCAAGATATTTTATCCAGTTAGTTGTTCAGATTAAAACTTGTAGCTACATGTGTGAGGAGAAATATGGAGCCACAAGGCTCCTTAAAATGTATTTTTTTAGTGTTAAAATGTTTCTTCCTGCACACTGACTCTGTACCCGTTTCCTGTCTTTATAAGGTCTGAGCGGGCGATTCATCATAACCTCACTTCCTACTATTTATCAGTGAGTTCTTGAACATGTGGTTTTGACTGCTTCCGCTTTAGTGCGTGTGTGTTTTAGGCTGTGTACATATTTGGAGAAGATCGGCTTGAAGATGGTTCACAGTTGTTTATTTTAAGCTCAGTGGTTTTTCTCTCTGAAGTTCTCATCACAGAAGTCACTTTTTTATCAGGACAATAAATAAATTATTTGAATTGTAAAAATGTTATCCAAAGAAGGTTTTAGTTACAGCAAAATGAAAGCGAACAGCTACTTGTATTTTTTAAAGAAGAGGCTTAAAGCTGTAATTGAATCATTTGCTTTTGCAAATTAAAATTTCTTGAAATGTAGAGCTGCAACAATACAGCAACTATACAAAGAAACAGAAGTCAAACTGGATCAATAGAACAGGATTGTATTGTTTTTTTCACTGGTTTGAGGAATAAATTAGAAGTGATGCAATTGTCAGGATAACATTTAGTTTTCATGCTTTTATAAGCTAAAAGTCTCTGACCTGCCAATGAACACACCTGACCTGATCCAGGTAATCAACATCAGGGTTCCCTACCCCTGTCCTAAATCAGGGGTAATAACTGTTTATACCAGTCTTATGGTCGAGGTGCATCTTGAACAATTCTTGTGAAAGGAGTTCAGTGTTGGATTTTTACCAGTATTTTAATCGTGTTTGATTTAAACACCCTTTTGTGACATGATGTGCAAAACACATATTTGAGTACTTTTATAGAATACAGTCAAATCGACACTCACTTCTGGGGAAAATGTGAATATTGTAAAATCATTTTTACATTGTTATTTTTATAAACATTACTGAAGTGGTTGTTGGGCCTAAGTGTGGATCATTCTCTGTAAATCTCTAAAGAAGTAACTGCATTTCTGTGCTTTTTTCTGTATTTAATTTTATTTGTTTCAGTTGTAAAGACGGCATTTTTCGCAAGTACCATGGAGCTCGTACTAAAGATGACTTCCTCAGCTTTATTGATGAACAGAAATGGAAAGCAATAGAACCCATTTCATCTTGGTTTGGACCTTCTTCATTTCTGTAAGTTTAAAATTCAGAATGTTTTTTAATTTCACTCCAGAATCTGTAAAGAAAACATGTAAGAATCAGTTAGTTTTCTGTCTAAAAACGACGTAGAGATGCACCGATCCGATCTTTAGATCGGTACAGATATAGAAGAAAATTCTAGATTGGGTATCTGTGACAATGGACCCGATCTGCTCCCGATCTATAGGAAGAGATCTATTCAGCCTATTTCTATGTGCTGTGAGTGATGTCGTGCACTAATGCTACAAGCGCGCTGAGTTTGTAATTAACAAAAGGAGGCGACATGAAGCAGCTGACTTTGAAGGAGATGAAGGAAAGAGGTGAAAAGTGTCCACCTAATAGTGTGAAGGTAACAAAACTCACAGAGGATACTGAACTTGATTGGATTGTCGCGGATAAGGGATTCCAGCTACTATAAACCACCTGGAGCCACACTGCAATCTATCTGAACTGCGCGTTAAAGTGCAGAGCGATAAGTTTCATAACAGATGTCTGGAGCTCTGACATTTCCCCAGTGCCACATTTAGTGGCTGGATGAGAGTTTAGCGCCACACAGCGTTATGTTAAAGCGGCTCTCTGGATTATTTTTCTCTGTATCAAAGTTTTCTAAATGTTCTAAATGATATTTCAGGTCTAAACTATGATCTATGGGTTGAGTTCCACAACATCTGTCATTCTGATGAAGACCCTCCTTCCTCCTAGAGTCCCCTTTCCATTATTTCTTGCCGCCGACATTTTTCAGCCAATGAAATTCAAATGTCTGTATTCTCTCAACGTGCATCGACCAAACCTGTACCAGTAAGGGGCGCTGTCGTACAGGACGCTCCGTGTGTTTCTCTGCCTTCTCAGCCGTTCACTGAGGACTCACGGCTCATTTCTACTAAAAACCTACCCATTCTCCAGCTAAAGACGGGTTTATTTTTATTTTTAAACCTTTCACCTCACAGAATGGCAAGGCTTGACAGGGTTACGCGTTTATTTTGGTCAGAAAGTTCATCCAGGGCCGAGTCAAGTTCAGCTTCAGAGTCCAGCAGCAGCTCTCTGCTAACAGAGCTAATATCAGAAGCAGCAGGGACAGAGAGGGCTCTTCAGACCCTCGTAGTGTTGTTGGAATAAGATTGTGAACTGTGAGTGATTAAACCCTACACATTGAGCTGTACAGTTCATGTCCGAAGTATATGCGCCGTGTGCATGCGCGCACACGCGACCGGACGCGCGTGTCGAGATGTTTTGAGGAGGAGCCTTTGGACGCTAGATTCAAAAACTGCTCTCCTGATGAAATCCTCCGGAGTGCCGCTTTAAACGGTATCCGTAGTGTCGGCTGAAGGAGAGTTTACGCCGCTGCCACTTCGACGCGTCGTCTGTGGTCAGCTGTGTGGTGAAATCCCATTGAAAATTTCAGCGGTTCTCCTTAGTTTGGTTAGCTTAGCTGTGGCAGCTCCCACTCGCCATAAGCTTAGCTCCACACAGCGATACGTTAAACGGTGTCGGTTGCGTTGCACAAACAATGCACGTAGTCATTGGGGCTCCTGTCACAGTGTGCTGTGAGTGATACGGTTGCATGTGCAACAGGTTGTCAGACACTTAAAACCCTGACCCAAGTGAAACACCCACAGCTGTGAGAGCAGAAATGTTCACGTTCCTAAACAAAAACCTGCCATTGATACTTGGGCTGAGCTTGATAAATCTGCTTGATCAGGTCACTGATAGGATGGGTGGTGAAAAAAAACTAGTCAAGCTGCCTGGGACTATCTCTGATTGTTTTTATTTTGTTTACCAAGCTAGAAAGTGAAGTTGATTAGTGAAGTTACTTTTAGAATGGATGTTTAATTTGTTTGCACAGTTGCACAGACTCACTGTAAAGAGCAGATTGGTGTTTATTTTTAATATTTCCCATCAGCCAGTGCAGCTTTTGTTTTCCCCTCAATTTCAACTCTTTAATTTATTTGACATTGTATTTTAAATTCCTAAATGTGCTGACTGAGACATTTAATAGAGGGTTTGTTTTGTTCCAGTTTATTTTTACATTTGACCAAAGTAGTAAAGCTACTGTTCTCAGTTTCAGGTTCTTTATTTTAAAAGGGTTAAGGTGTTATACCACTAACTGAGCAGGTGAAGTTTTATTTTTAATTGTTTTACAAACTGAGTGAAGCTGTTGGTTTATTTAGGATACCTGTACTGGTGCACAGCTATAAAATAAATGTTTACTCTGTACATTTTTCTATTTTATTATTATTTTTAAATAGGAAAAAATATGTTGCCCTGCAAAAAAGGATGATCCCAGTTTTTTTTCACATAGTGAAAAATAGTTGATTAGGTACTACAGCATGGTTTTTCTTTATCGGTATTGACCAATCCTAAACCTCTGATATCGGAGCTATCGGGAGTGAAAAAAGTGGATCGGTGCATCCCTAATTTTTCATGTCTCTGTAGAGCAGCTCACAGGGATCAGGTTATTTATTATGATTGTATATTGCATATGTGTTGTGTCGGTATCTCAGATGGACAGTTCTGTGTCACATCCCTGGTTTTGTTTTCCTTCTCTTTTAACAGAATGAATTCAATGTCTGCTTTGTTTAAACTCTCCATGTTCATCCGGGTAAGTCGCACCAAAAGCAAGATTATTGTTAAAATGCTAAATGTGTTTGAATATTTTCACTATAACGATAAAACACTTTTATGATCGGTGTATTAAAAGCTTTATGACTACAGAAAGCCTGAGTGTGTGTTGAGCTGGATTTAAAATATATTCTTTTACATCTCAATAACATGTAAAAGTCGAGCTTCTCTAAGCCCCGCCCATCTCTTTTCTCCACACGCTTGCAAGAAGTTGGTGGGTCTTCAGGGTCTCGGTTGAAGGGAGTAAAAAAAGACTTTTGTGCTCGTTGATGCAATCATCTACGAAGCAACTGCCGTGCTTTGCTTGTAGCTTCACCATGACTGTTTGCTAACGTTTGTGAGCAGGAGCGCTCCCGTGTTTCTAAAGGGCGGGGGTGGGCTCAGGTAGACGAAGGTGCTCGTGATTGGCTCTGTCCTCTAGAGAGGAGTGGTCTTTTCCCTTCTTGACATCAGCAGGGGAAAGATTTAGAAACCACCCGTTTTAGCAATAGCTCAAAACACACTTCCCAAAAATGAGAATCAGGAAGTGAAAACGGTGAAAATATTTTAACACTTTGGGTCTCAGACACAGTCTTTGGAACTGATACGTCTGTTAAAAAATCTTTAGAAAGTGAAATTAGCATACTATGGGACCTTTAAGTTACTTTATTGTGGCATCAGGGTATTGTTTCTTCTCTTAAACTGGTATCTAACTTGTAAAGCAGCTGATGGCTGAAACCCACCACTTCAACCACTGATGCCACCATGATACTCTGATCAAACACCAAACAGCTCATTTTTATTGTTTTTATTGAGTGAAATGCCAAAAGGAGACACCCAGTGATGATTTTTAGTGGCAAAAGTTGTTCAAATGAATAATAATAATGATGATAATAATAGACTAATATTGATCAGATTGCAACAAATGGAAGAATCTTAACATCTGATTTTAGATGATTTGATAAATATGCTGTTTGTAATTTGAGTTTCTTGTGTAATTTGAAGACATGTAATGTGTGAATGTGTTGTGTTCTTTAGCGCTGTCATAACTACATGACGGAGCAGCTGGGGATTCCAGTTTGGGGTTCTTATGTGATCTTTGGTCTCGTCACCCTGTTTGCGGGACTTGCACTGGGTCTAGTAAGTCATTATCTGGTGCTTTATTCAAAAGTTTATGGTTCAAAGTTGAGTTTCTTTGTTTGAATAAATAAAGCAAATATTAAAACACCACAAATGAAAGATTTTCATAATGTCTTGTAATTTTTTTGTAGTTACTGGTGTTCGTCGCAGACTTCGTCTTCCCCTCAAGACGATTTTCTTCTCCTGATTACTACCAGAGTGAGTTTTCAGATTATATTGTTCTACCAGACCTTCAGTTACAGACTGAGAGTTGGGCTTTGTCTCCAGTTCTGTTCATAATGGTTATGGACAGAACTTCTGGGTGCAGCCTTGGTGCTTGGTGGCATGCCTCCCTGGGGAGGTGTTTCAGGCATGCCCTGCTAGCAGGAAGCCTCTGGGTCGACCCAGGACACGCTGAGGGAATTATATCTCTAGGCTGGTCTGGGAACACCTTGGCTACTCGGGATGGTTATTCTTTTAGAGAATCGCAGCCTTTTGGTCTTCTAGTGAAGCCCTCTTGGCTCTTGTAGCTCATCTTAGTTCAGAATGCGACAGTGCGATCAGAAAAGTGACGTACCTTGACATGTGAGTCTCTTTTTCTACCATCGACTCATCTGACCAGCCTAGTTGCATTTCCTCTTGTGTTCTGAGAGGTGTCCTACAGTCCCATGAACTGGATACTTTTTATAATATTGGTGATCACAGGAACATAAAACTTTGAACTTTAACATCTATAATGTTCTTTCTGAGCTCTTCAGGCAGCTCTTGTCCAACCAGTAACTCAGGTCAACTCACTGCTGGTTTCTTTTACAGAGAAACAGGTCATGGAGCAGGCCAGGTTGATCCAGCGTCAGGACGAGGACCAGGAGGCTGATGGGGAGGAAGATGATGATGACGAGGAGGAAGAGCATGATGGGGATAAGGACGTCTGGAGAAAGAGGAGGGGGTCTCCTGAGGGCCGCCCAGAACCTAAGGACCAGGGTTACTCTGATGAAGCTCTGAGGAAGAGGGTGGTGGGAAACCGCCAGGAGGAGGATGAAGAGGACACCTAGAGAGTGGGAGCAGAGCTTCACATGGCTCCTTTCTCCTTTTGATCAGAGCACAGTGGAGTCAGCTGAGCTGGAGGAGCCGTGGTCTTGATGCAGCAGTGTTAAATGGAAGGAGTCCAAACTCTTCCTCCTCCTTTTGTCCTCCTTAAACACCCCGCTTCTTTTCTCCCTCTGCCTTGTTTTTAAAGGAAGTGCTTTAGACTTTTACCACCGCTGTCTCCGCCTGAGCCGAGGCTCCACCTGGAACAACAAAAACTCTTTCCACACCTGTTTTCACTCGTGGAAACAAAAAGCTTGGCTGAGGTCTGAGTATGAAGTGCAGCACAGCAGATTTCTGAAGAGCTGTTTATGCTATGCATCATTTAGATTTTCTCAAGACGTGTTACAGTTTGAACTATAATGAGCTTGTGGTTTGGTTGTGAGTTTTAGTACATACAGGTTATTTTATTTGTATATAAAAATACTAGCAGTTCAGCCTGATAAAACACCGCCCTGCTTTCAGTGTTTAATAAAGACAGGAGGAATAAGAAGGTTTGCTTTAAAGCTACAGTTTTCAGATTCAGCTTTTCTTTTCTAAAAAGATAAATCCATAACATCTTATTACTGTAAGGGCATGTTCACACTTGACAGGTGTGGTTTAAATAAACTGGAACTATGACATCATTGAAATCTGAAGGTGTTCATTGTAAACCTTTAAAGCACACTGATCGGTATGAATGCAGCTTTGACCAAAGACTAACACCAGTTCCTTTTGATTTTTAATTGTCTCGTTCTTCCAGATCTAATATCACAGCAGATTTAAAGTAAATAAAATTCATATTTCAGTTTAATACGGACAAATCCCTGCAGCATACCTTCATTTGCTGATACAACTCCAAAAGCATCTTTTTAAAAATTCTCTTTGTACATTTCTAAGGTTTTTTCATCATGATGCGTAGCACTGACATGAAATGTAGTACATTTCCTAAAACGCTGTGAAAAATGCTGCTCAGTTTGTTAATGACGTCACTCATATGTCCTAATAAATAATAAAGACAAGTCAGGGTGAGGCAGGACTAAACGCTGTGTTTGTGCCTGAAACGGACTCTCGAGTGTGGACATGCCGTAGTGGGTCATCTGTAGCTGTTTGAGAATAAAATCCTACTTCTTTACTCTGCTGAACAATAGGAATAAAAACATTACAATTACTGGAGCTCGATAAAGTTAGAACAAAGAGAATCGTGTAAAACACAGTACTAAATGCACAATGTAGATATTTCTATTTCCTGATTCCAGCTGATGGATGAAAGCTGAGGTCCTCTCTATGCAGATCACTGAGGGGCAGGAACCCCTCCCTCTAACAGCATCTCTTTATGATTCACTCCAAATACGTTGAATGTTTTTTCTTTTATAGATACTGTATTCTCTTATTTTGTATCAGGAATACCGTTTGTTATTCCTAATGTGAGTTTCTTTATTTGCTGTGTGTGCTGTCGACCCGTCTGGAGGCCGTGACGCAGTGAAACACAAGCTGAGGCTTTAGGTTTCCTGTTACCGATGGTTTTTAGATCTTTATTCTTTCTTCACATTTAAAAAGGTTCAAACATCAAACCTGTTTCACCTGCATGAGTGCTGTCGTTTATTCTTATATCTGATCATCAGTTAAGACCTTTTTCGTTTTAGTTCACTGTATAAATGAGCTCTGTGTGTGAACAGTGTTTTACTTCACATTTATCAGATTTTTACAAGGTGATAATGATCGTGGGCCTTTGATTTCTATGGCATTAAATCATCTTTTAAAACAACTGATAGTTAAATAGAGTCCATTATTTATGTCTTGTAGCATTTTCTTTGTCCTGAGCAGGTTGTTTAAATAAACTATAATACCTTTTACACTGTTGCTGATTTTGTGTGACGCTTTTGTCAGGATTTGTCTCAGGATTAAAGAAAGAAAGTTATATACTGTTGAGTATATTATGACAAGTTTTTTACCCTCCTCATAGATTCCTTCTGTTTTTGCTTTTTTGTCGCCGACATCGTTCTCGACCCAGACCTGGGTTGTGGGTCTTTTCTTGGCTAAAAATGTAAAACGCATCTGTTCACATTCCTCAGCAGTAGGTGGCTGTAATGCTGTCTGACATCCACCATTTCACACCATAGATCGAGTAAAGGGGAAGCTGTTTTGTGTGACCAGTGGTGTTTGTTGACCTTTGACAGCTGTGTGACCTTTTGAACCTTACATAATAAACCACAGTTGATAGTGTTGGTGCAAATGCATCCACCAGGGCCCCCAACGCTACACGCCTGAGGTCCCAGAGTGCAGCCATCTACCCACCCTACTGAGGGGCAGATAAAACCGCTCATTGAGACCTGCCCACACCAGCCTGCAGCACAAAGAAACTTTAAAATGTCAGAAAATCCCTTTAACGACAGAGGCAGCTGTTTGAGGTGATGTCATCATCAGAGGCAGAGACTGATGAAGAGTGATGTATCCTGTTCAGAGGTGAATCTCAGGGCTGTGTGTGTGTTTGTTGTTGAAGGAAGAGGACCAGTCCTGGTGACGTTGTAGAACAACACACTGACCTTATACTCCTGGACTGGTGGAGTTGGACGCTACAGGTTCTGATTGTAGGTCTCCTCTGGTGGTCATCTGAGGGATCCTGACAGCATCAGACACATCTTGGCTCCACATGTCTTCCCCCTCCTGAGACAGCAGCCTGGATCTTCAGAAACAGCTCCAACAGCTGAGCTGCAGGAACAGGAGAGAACCCAGCAGATAAATATCTTTTGGAACCAAATCCTCACTTTATTCCAGACCTAAGGGGGGCCACGCCCACCTGACATCAGACCAGCATTGTATTACTGCCACCTCCATCATCAATTAGATGTAATGCTGAACCTTTTATTAGAGTCTCATCATCTGTAAACACATGAACATTTATTCAATCTCCATCCGTCTGAGTGCTTACCTTCTGTTTGTCCATAGTGAGTGTATTTATACATAACGGTGTAGCGTTTTGAAATAACTATTTAGTTATTTTAACTACACCCTCTGTAAATTCACTAATAAGTTTTGGAAGTTTTATATGGAGAAAATATCTCCAATACTATCACTTATATTTAGTGTTTACAGGAATTATCTAGGTTCTTTGAAAGAGTACAGTGAATTGAAATACCTTATTAATAACGTGAACTGAGACCAGATAAGGATTGAACAACCATTTAATTTGAAAAACCTAAGAACACAGACAGATAAGACAGTTTGAAAGTTTGATGTAAACACAATTAATATTCTTAAACATGTTGAGGATGTTAAAGATAGTTTAATTGTGAGTTTTAACGGACCGTAGCATATGTTTTAATGACTAGGGAAGTTAGTTAATTTAGTTAACCTAGTTAGGACTTTAAGAGTCAATTTAGGCTAATTTGAGTTGTTATGGAATTTGGTTTGGCTTAATTTAGTTTGGAAGAATTAAGCTTTATCAAAGCAAACCTCTCGATCAGAAAGTGGTGTTCGCTCACTGAAAGGTGGACGCTCCTAGATCTGGCAGGCGTTGGTTTCTCCACGAGCTGAGGCTGGAGTCCCCAGACTCGGAGTGGTGGTCCCGGAAGGCGTGGCCGCCGAGGACCTCGCCGGACAGTCCGTGGATACGTCCCGGTCAGCAAGGGAGGCATTTCAGCAGGCATGCTGAACTCATTTCTGATCTTCCCGTGGTGAGGGAGAGATGAGAGGCCTTGTTCAAAGCTGATAAGGGTTCAGCTAAGATAGCAGCATAGCAGCTCCAACTGCATTCAGGCTGTAGCTCAGACCAAGACTGAGACTGTATGAAGACTCGACAAGACTGTCAAGACAAGACCAGCAAGACAAGACAAGACAAGACAAGACTGACTCGTACCAGAACTGAGTATTAGTTTTGAGACGAGTTATCTTAAATTTAACCAATCAGAAGATGTTAAGTGTACTAATCAGGATTGATTTAGTGGAGTTGTGAATGGTTCTGATTGGACAAGGGAACTGTGGGAGTTTACCAAGTTCATATGACTTCCGCCCGTTAACACTCACATTATGAATGTGATTAAAAATGCAGAAAATGCATGACATAGCAGAGAAGCATTATAACACTTTGAGTGTGTGAGTGAGAGTGAGTGACCCTGAGCAGAAACACTACAAGAGAATGTTCTGTAAACAAAAGATTACAGTTGGAACACCAGTCTGTGGTGTTTCAGAAGAGACTTCTTACAGAGAGTGTTTTATTAGACCAGCTAGTGTCCAGTTAAGGTCATCCGGGAGATGGACACTTGAAAGTGGACAGTAGGACACCTGTAGGGGTCTTGATTCAGGGTTAAACATAATCCAAGAGTGATTGTATTCCAAGTTATTAGGAAAAAGATGGATTATTGTTGTGATGGTCAACAGAGGTCAAAGGTCAGAGGATGTAGCCTATTTGGGGAGGCTACATATCCCCCCTTTATTTCAAGGTCAAGGACTCCTAGCAGAAGGTCGTTGCCTTGAAATACCAAATCCGATGACGGAGGACATCATTGATCATCAGGACCCGAAAGGGAGGAAAGGATTGTGGTACCTTTCCAACGGACAGAGTCAATCAAAAATGAGAATCAGAGCTTGAGTTTAGAGATTACCAGACACAGGGGCCCCTGTGTCATTGACCTTCAGGAATTAGGAGCATCCCACAACGAAACAGAATCAGGAGGAGGGCACCGATCCAAACGATGCCAGGAGACTGAGGAGTGGGGAAGTTTGTGAAGGGGTAGGCAGCAGCGGAGGCGTCGTTGATGAAGATCTCCAACCCAGAGCAGCGTCGGCAGATGAGTCGCAGACGAGACCAGTTGGGACCTTGGACGTCCGGTCGCTGGACAGAAGAGTAGAGCAGAGGCACAGCACAGCAAAACAACCACAATCTGATGGAGGGCATTCAAAAAGTGTGAATGTAGGGCAGATTTGGTTAAAATAAACTAGAAAAATTTAATTAATCTAATTTTAAAATAAGGCTATGTGTCATGCCATTACATTTAATTAAGGATTTAACCTATTTAAATGATTTAAGAGCTCTATTATTTGTATAAAACTCTGAAGAGATTGACTTCACCCCCATGAGGTTACTCTAGGAGTGACACTTTTAAAGTGAATTTGGAAAGACATTACGTCATATCTTAAACTAAGTTTAAACTATTTAAAGTTTTGGAAATAACTTAGTAAACTAAGGATTGAGATTTTGATAACCAAAAATTGAGTTTTGGAAATAGTGAAATCAGTCATTTTAGATCTGAAATCTAAAGTTTTAGAGGACATTTTGTTTTAAATGGCCTAAAGTATATTTTAGATCCCTAAATTTGATTTGAGGGAAATAAATTTAAATTGACTTGGCTCGCCTTTACAGTAATTATTATTAAAATAACTGTGAAAATAGTAGTAAATTAAACATTAAGTTTGATTTAAACATAAAGTAATTTTACTAAATGAATACAGCATTAGGCTGTAAAATAAAGGAACTCTGGCTTAGTGTTTACCAGGATGGACGCACAGCTGACTGGAGTACAGCAGGCGACGTCAACAGCTCGACCAAGTCTGTTTATCAATAAAACACATGGTTAATAACACATGGTTTTTAAGGAGGCATAAACATGGACACACATTCACGCCGATCAAACAGAAAAGGGAGACAGCTGGTGTTAGGAGTCAGAGAACACAGAGACTCATTAGTTGAAGTGAAAAAGAGTCTTAAAGAAACGTCACCCCCCTTTGCGTGGAGGATGAGGTTGTTGTTAGTTCTCCATAGGTTAGAGATTGTCATAACCGGGTAAGACTGATCTTTGAGAAAGGTCGTTTTTGTAGGACCAGGGTCAAAGGTGAGTCTGGGAGACTTAGTAGTCGCGTCGGAGGCGACGACTGCACACACCGTTAACATCAAAAGCATCGCCGGGCCGACGTATCGAACGCTCGGGAGGCGGAGACTGAATGATGAAGGATGAAAGAATGGTTGAGGTCCCTTTGGAGGAACCACCAGGGGTGTGTGAGAAGAGGTCACACCTGAGAGGCTGGCCTTGAGTCCGTTCTTAATTGCAGGAGGACTGCAAAGAAGAGTAGTGAGTTCTGTCTGTGACAGAGGAGTCTTAACCTGCACTTCTGGGGGAAGAGGAGGTTTACCTTGAGGTCCAGTAGGAGGAGGCTCAGCGTGAGGTACCGTAGGGCAGTCTGGTTCTGCGGGGGGCAGAACGAGTTCAGCTCGGGGCACCTGAGGACTGAGTGGGATTTCCTCTGGTTCTACTGTTAGAGTAGAGTAGACCTGTTCTACCTGAGGAG